>OX030948.1:31273283-31549137 GCA_943735915.1 Pherbina coryleti
CCATGTCACTCTCTTTTGCTAATTTGGCATATTTAGAGATTACCTTTGTGTTTGATTCGTGTTGTGTACTGTGACCGAAAATTGTGTGTGTAAGTATGTATTTATAAAATATTTTTAGTTTCTGTATTAATGTTTTTAATGTATTGATTTTATATTAGCGATCTCCAAATTACCCCCTCTCCCTTTTTTTGAGTAAATCCCTAAAGAGTTACACCATGTCACTCTTTTTGCTAGTTTGGCGTATTAAGAGATCAACTTTGTGTTTTATTTGTCTTTTTCGTGTTGATTTATAAAATTTTTTGTATATACATAAATATATTTTGTTTTAGACACGTTCTATCGTTGTAATTTCACCCGATTGCACATTTATGAAATTTGGTGCACAAAACATGGCAAAGGCGCTTCAAAAACAAAGCAGGTTTATGAAGCTGTATTGGAAGCTATTAACCCTTTGACTCTTGAATTTCTCCCAGCCCAAAAAAAAAATATTTGCAATAATTCCTGTGTCTTATAGGCCTCACATAAAGCAACAAATGTATAAAAATTAAAAAAATCCGACTAACGACGACACAAGACGATGAACACATTTGTGGCCAAACTAAGTCAACTGCAGCAGAGCAATTTTAAAATTTCATATTTTGTGTTTTTTTTTTTTAGTTTATTTTTCTTATTTTTCAAATCGATTCAAGTTATAATAAAGAAAAAAAAAATAAAAGCAATTTATTTTTATTTTATTATAAAATAAGAGAAAAGATTCTTTTATTTTGTATGAAAGTCTGCAAAACAGTTGCGTACCTTTTGCAAGCATATGTAGATATACCTTACATTTCATGCACATAATTCTTGACCTTCCTTTGCAGTTTTTGTTTTTACATCTTCTTTAATATATCATGATGTGGAATGTGATCGATACCGTCATATTGGACTTCCCGTATTGGTCGAATTTCTGGACAATGGAATTTTGATACAGGTTCTTCTATGTTCAAAGAAGGCCTACCCCTCTTTCGATTTTCAGGATTGCCTGATTCGGTTAAGGCTCGACCGATTTGTGCTCGAAACTTTAGTAATGGCACTATGTCCATTTCTGGGCAATTCTTTCTAATGCAGTCGTTGCGGTATTCAATCCAACTCGCGCATACAGCCATGTCGATGAAATGAAATGCAACTCTAAGAGTCCATTTCTTTGATTTGATAAAAATCCGATAATATGAAATCAACTGATCTAAAAGATCAACATCACCCATTCCATTATTATACAAACTGTCTATTTCTGGCTGTGGTATGTTGACATATTGTTTTGCTTTTTTGTCAAATCGTCGAACAACCTTCTCTTCACCTTTTCCAACAAAATTTGAAGCCAAATGTACTGACCTATTATCTTGCCATTTTACTAAAACGACATTACCGTTTCGACTTACCAATTGGTCGGAAGCGCCTCTGCCCTTCTTTTTTAGTTCTGTGTCAGACAAAAACGTTGGGTGATTGAATCGGTTAATTCGTATTGTTCCTATTGTGGAGTATATAAGTAGGCATCAACACAAGTATAATTAGTTACAAAGATAAAGTTTACCTGCAGCTTTTATACCCTTATCACGAAGAATTTCAAAAAGATTGAAGGTACTAAAGAAGTTATCGCAGAAGAGCTGATGTCCAGGTGTCTTTATCCTTTTTGCAAGGTGCAGGACAGTTGCAGCCCCAAATCCAAAACGAGCTACTTCGAAGGCTGAAAGCTCCGAGTTTTTGCCTTGGTACAAGAAAAAATCATACGGATATCCACTCTTACCACATAACATGTACACTTTTATGCCCCATGGGTTTGGCTTTCCCTTAATATATTGCTTCACACTGAGATGGCCACAAAAAGGAATTATTTGTTCATCTACAGCCACAATCTCTTCTACCGGCATTTCTCGACATCTTTTCAAAACGCTGCTGATGATAGGACGGATTTTAACAAATTTATCATTGCAATCGTTAGGTATTTTCATGTTGTCTGCAACGTGAAATGTTTGCCTCAGATTATAAAATCGTTCTATAGACATAACAGAGGCAACACATTCAATTCGAAAGTCGTTGCACCAATACATATTGATTTGTGGAAGCTTCATACAACCCATCATAATATGTATTCCGACAAATATCATCATTTCCACAGGATTTGTTGATCGAAAGGTTCCTTTGTAGTTATTCGGTTGCATGGCATAAATATTCGTATATGTAGACATTCTTTCAAACATTTCATTGGGAAAATACGCTGAAAAGTATTGAAAAGGAGATTTATCGATGACACCTTTCGATCCCAATAATTGAAACACAGTTTCAGTTGCAACTGAAATGTTTGGTTGATACTCTCTTCTACGAAAAGCAATGTCGCATTTTTGGGTTGTGTTGTACGTTTCAAGTTCATCTACATATTCTATATTAATTTTTTCTAAATTCAGTGGCTCTTCGATAATCTCATTTTCGCCATCCCGATTCTCATCATCAGCATTTGGCGCAATAACGCAATCTGCCAGATTGGATTTAGGAATTGATTTTTTTGGCACCACAATATCATTTTCAGTATCAGAGTCCGATGAATCTGGCAACTCTATATCTGATAAATAATGTTGAATGAGGTCTTTCAACTCTTTTTCTTTTTTCATACGTTGTCTAATCATTTTTGTTGCTATCTGTAAAACGGTTCTCTACTCAATTACTTACTTTTATTTACTCTGATGGTTACAAATACATACATGTACACAATTGAGTACAAGACAACACAGTTGCAGTACACTACGTGTGTACACAATTGTGGACAAGATTTTTAATTTCTAATTTTTAAATGCAAATAAAAGTTTTTGCATGAAATTTTTCGAAAATACACTAAAATATGACGTTATGTAAGGTATAAGTAACTTACCAAATTAATTTCCATAAATTACACGGTTAAAAACTCTTTATGAAATTATATGTTTTTTATGCAATCGCGAACTACTGAGAGGCGAAATAATAAATTGACAAAAAAGGCTATTTGTAACGGGAGTTTTAATAAATTTTTAATGCAGAAAGAGAATAAACTAAAGAGAGACGAAAATGGATCAGATTTGAGGAAAAAATAGTTAAACAGGTCAAAGTATATTGCATTTTAAAAGTATGTACACAATTGTGTACACCAAGAGTCAAAGAGTTAATATTCACGAAAAGGACTTATCAAGTGATTTATCAAAATTATATAAAAGCATTAAATATGTTTGTAAGAAAATTACGGAATTATTAAAAAAAAACAATTATGTGAAAACCAGATTTCTGGAAAATAATGTTGATTGGCTAAGTACTCATGAAACAATTGATTTAAAAATCCAAGTACAAGCCCAAACTTCAACCCAAAAACATGGGCGTCCTCAAAAATCATTTGAAGAGGCATCAAAACGAACGAAGCGACGAAGATTGGCTGAAGTAACTCAAACGAACGAAGTTGCTGCATCTGCTTTACGCAGTGCATTATCATCTGCTCCAAACACAAATGTAACCTTAAATGTAACTGAAGTTTTGTCTCTTATAATTGAAACAAATCTTACAAAGCACCAATATTTGGTTATTAAAAAAAAAATCAAGTTTACTGAAGTCTACTTTAGATTTGTTAGCAGAATAGGTTTCATTTCTTTTGTTATTCAATATAATTTTTTTGGTATTTTAAATGTTAACTGTTAAGTAATCTTATGTCTATTTTCTGAATAAATATATATTTTGTGTTTTTTCATAATTTTTAGCATTTTCATTTCTTAGGCCAGGTTGGTGTTTAAGTGGTCCGACCACGCCCATTTTTTCAGAAAATTATATTTATCTCCCAAGGATCTTATAACCAAACCTTCAACTCAATATCTTTACTCTGACTATTTTTGTCACTCTCTGCCATACAAGTGGAACCACAGTGCAAGGGAGGGTATTTATTAAGATACAATTATAGAAAAAGTAGAGTTTTCTTTAAATAATACAATCCATAGAACAATAGGTAAGTATCCCAGTGTTATACTAGAAGGATATACTTCTTTCTTTAGAAGAAGTTAAGAAGGAAGCTGCTTTAAAGCAGTCGAAACTACAGGAATACAATAAAAAGTATGCAGACAGAAAACGTAGAGAAGCCATAAAATATATTGAAGGAGATTACGTCATGGTAGCAAATTTTGATTCGTATACTGGTGTAGCAAAAAAGTTAATTCCTAAATTTAAAGTTCCGTATGAAGTTAGTAAAATTGTACGCAACGATCGATATCTACTTGAAGATGTAGAAGGTTTCCAACAGTCTCGAACGCCTTACAAAGGTGTCTAGGAAGCAAATAATTTAAAGCCTTGTTATAAACGACGTGAGGTTTCAGATAACAAGATTTCATTTCGGTAAGATCAGGAGATCTTATCATCAGGATGGCCGAATTGAAGTAATATTTAAGTACTATTAATTGAATTATTTAAGTAACTTTTATATTTTAGCTACTTTTAAGCAATATATATACTTTAAACCTTAGTTGTATTTGTTTAAGTATTGCTTAAGTTCATCCTGTCACCTTGTTTAATATAGCTGTTTAAAATAATCATGGTCACCTTGAACGAAAAGAGAAGTCAGAATAAAGAATCGCTCGAACTATACGGACGTGTTATTCGGCTACTACATTTTTGAACTCATTTATGAACTAAAATGGTTCATTTACGAAAATTTCTACCTACTAAAGTGTTAGAGAAATAATTCCTTTTCGACTCAAAATTCGTTTTTTTAATGAATTTCGCAAAAGAAGTACAGTTTTTATTTATGGGAAAAGCTTTCACGATTTGAATCTTCTATAGCAAGCACTTTTAAGAGACAAAATAAAAAATCAAAAACTTGAAAAAAAAATATTTACCCAAAAATGTTTGCAAAACCTTCGTTTATGGTTCACTGGGTACTACTGATATGTTTTGCTCAAGGTAAAAAAAAAATAGATCAAGGCATCTCCCACAAATTTCAGAGTTTCGGCGAAACAAGTGGTTGCAAGCTTGCTACAACATAGATTCATCTTCAAGATCAGTTCAATACCATGGCCCCATGGGTGACCATTCTATTTTGCAAATTAACTGCAATTCACACAGTAAAATACAATTTTTAACTGAATAGCCGGTTGTTGGAGGTTTTCAACAGAAGATTTTCGACAGGAAAACTAAGAAAGTTGAATTGGCCGAGGCATAACACTTGCACTAAACTGAACATTTTTTCTACTGCTTTACTCAAAATTTCCAACAAATGCCTTACTTGGTTGGTTTTCCCTTTTCATTCCTACTTAAATTTCAACTAATTTTCGAACCAAGACTAAGATCAACACCAATTATTAAACCAGGGCTTAACCAAAACAATAAAACGCTCATATAATTTTATTACTTTAAAACATTAAAAAAGGGCTCGGTTCAAATTAGGAATCCTATGTAGGAGGATAGTTCATAGCATTTGCGATGAGCTATACTGTTTCTATTTAAATTTGCATAAATGTTGTAAGGGTTCTCCTAATATTTTTGTGGCTGAGAAAAATACTACGAAAAGTTTTTCATATATTTCATCAGAAGCTATCATCATCGAGTCGCCGGTTACCAAAGTTACCTTTCTGACCATTGATTTTAAAAACCTCATCAAAATAAGATCTCAAGGGATATTCCTGTATAATTTATTTTCGAATGAGAAGCTTAAGACTCACAACAGCATAGAGTCAATTATATTAACAATATTGCTATCGTCGGTTGACTGGGATGAGATAACTTATTTTGTTACCATGCGCTACTATAGTTTTAGTTTTAGTTTTAGTTTTAAAAGATGAATTCAAATTTCTAATTCATTTCAAAACGCACAAAAATAGGTGAGCAGTTTTAGGAATCCCCATTATTTACATTTGAGTGGATACAGTCATCGCTGGCTAGATGCGAGAAGAATAAAAGAAAACATCTTATATTGTATTGTTCGAACAAAAAGAAAATTACAAGAAAATAATAACGAGAGAGCATATGAAAACAGCAGTCCAGACCAAAAAATGATATTGGTAGTAACATGGTAGCATTATAAGGTAGGGCCGACTCGGAGAAGAATGTAGTAGAAAGCAGCGAAAATCGGGCTAGTTGTCAAAATCAGCTGTTGATATCGAGTTTCCTTATGTTAATTTTTCGCAGTTGATTTTAGGTTCAACTTTTTACAAGCTTTTCTGCAATTCAACACTTCCTCGGCATTTTATAGAATTATTTACAATGTTTTTAAATTATGTTCACTCAAATTAACACAAACTTAACACAGGTGTCCGCACTATTTACAACTTGAAAAATAATATTTTTTTCATTATCCCCTCTTCGTTGACGCGTGAGGGCACCAAGCAACTCGGCCCTTCCTTAAGCAAAATATGCAGGTAAATAACAACCGGTGCAAGACATCCGTCAGAAAATATCGAGTTGTCACTCCACCCTACATCATTTCATCAAGCGACCACCCATCGCACTCAGAAATCATCTTCGCCAAACTTACTATATTACCCTTGCAACAAAAACTAAACGAGAACTATAAGAAACCTGCAACTGCAAGAAATAAACTGCAGGAACAGAGTGCGATGCTGTTGCTGCTTGTCGGCTATTTCAGCTGTATGGAATATGTGTGTAGGTGTGTGGTATGAATAAAATTTAAATACGGGAAAAAAACGAAGAGTAAGGAAAATATTTGATTTATCCACGTAAATATTTAAATAAAATTTATACTCAGGCGTGGATAATGTTAATATGAGTTATTTCTCTTATTGTACATTAGTGTTTGAGAAGTGTTTGAACGTGTCGTTTTGTAAATAGCCTTCAGTTCCTTCTTCGTTTCGATTTCTATCTCTTCTATCGATTCAAAACGGTGTCCACGGAGCGGTCTTTTGAGTTTAGCGAATACCCAGAAGTCACATGGTTCTAAGCCAGGTGAATACGTTGGTTGCGGAACGATATGGGTCAAGTTTTTGGCGAAATGATTACGAATTATGAGTGTGCTTTTGACACCAATCAAGATTTCACTTTTTTGGGGCCCAAATGGTCACTCAAAAGGGTTTTCACTGATCCTTCCGATATTCCAACAAGGTCGGTAAGGTCTCGGACTGTCAATCGACGATTTTGGATCACCAATTATTTTATTTTGTTGACGTGTTGCTCATCAGTTGATATTGATGGTCGTCCTGGCCGTGCCTCGTCTTCAACGCTTTCTCGACCCTCTTTGTTCTTTAACATTTTGTACTACTCATTAGCAATTGTTTTCGATATAACTTGCTCACCGAAGGCCTTCTGCAACATTTTCAACGTTTCGGCAGCAGAAATTTTATTCCGCACACTAAATTTAATGAAACTGCGCTGTGGAATACTTTCGTACATTATAAACAACGAACGAAGTTCACTTTTAACTATTTACAAAAGGACGTGTATCTCAAACACCAATGAATATTTTGACGTGTAAATTGGCACAGATTTCAGTGGTAGTAGTGTCAACTTAAAAATAAAAAAAATTTGTCCCTATCAGAATCCCCAAAAAATTTAAATTAAAATTTCCCGGTATTTTTTGCCCACAGTATATACGATATGGCGATAGGCGTCCGTGGCGTAGTTGGTTAAAGTGCGTGGCCACTATGTCAACGAACTTTGGAGACCCAGGTTCGAACCCCAGCAGCGACAGAAGATTATTTGAATTAAAATAATTTTTCTGTACGGCCGCCACCTCTCTGCAGACAATGGCAAACCTCAGAGAATAATCAAAATGCCATGTAAAGCTTCTTGAGAACGAGAACTTTTATGAACTAATGAAGAACTTTTACGTTTAAGAACTTTTACTATAATAGCATTTCTTTACCTTATTTAAAACAGGAAAAATCGATTTCGATGAGGACCACTCCATTAAAATTGTCTTTATTTTGAGTCCAAAATGAGACACAAAGCAGTCATTATTATGAATCATATTTTGCAGCCCATAACTTACGAAAATGTACTAATAATAGAGTATTTTTTAAGCGCATTATGACGAAAAAAACTTATTTATATGAGTCTTAAAAGAGTCTTTAAGAGTCATAATGTTTGCTGGGAAGTATAATCCTTTTGTGAGTCTTTGTTATGAACAACCATAATACCGTCTTATTTAGGACGTTTTAATTAGTTATTTTTATGAGAACTCATAAAGCAAACATAATATATAACATAACATATTTTTGAGCAGTCAAAAAGCAGCAAAAATACTCTTTTTAGAGCCTTATTTCTGAGCACTCATTTTACAATCATATTAAAGGCTTCTTTAGGAGTCTTTTTATTGCTCTTTCTAGAGTCTTATTTCTGAGCACTCATTTTACAATCATTTCAAAAGCTCCTTTTGGAATCTTTTTATTGCTTACTCATAAAACATGCATAAGAAAGACTCTTTAGAGTCATTTTTTTTTTAATCATTCAAAAAGTGTTTGCAGGGTTAGTTTTTCATTTTTAAAATAAATTGTTTCTACAAAAAGAGGGGTTTCATGATATTTTCGTCATACCAGTATAAGTAGTGTTGTGTGTGGCCCGCGTAACTTTAGAAATGTATGTATGTGACCCGAAGAAAGAAAAGGTTGAGTTTCATTGCTATAGAGGAATGGTTTCCGATTATTTCGTGCCCCAATTGAATGGTATGTTTATTGAAAACATGTTTTTCCAAGAGGACGGCGTCACATTGCCAAAAACCCCGTCAAACAATGGACTTATTGAGGGAAATATTTAACAAACGCTCTTTTTCTCGAAAAGGGCTGGTCAATTGGCCACCAAGATCTTACTTTTTAAAGTCTTTGGATTATTTTTTCTGGAGTTATGTGAAGTCATTAGTTTATGGGAACAAGCCAGCAACTATGGATGGATTGGTAGAAAAAACTGTGAGCACCATTGTCAAGATACGGCCCCAAATGCTTGAAAAAGTGGTCGTAAATTGGACTTCCAGATTGACCCACATCCGAGCCAGTAGCGGCGGCTACATGCCCAAAATCATATTTAAACACTTATGGCATAAAACTATCTTTCTAAAGCCAATTTACATTTTGAAATCATGTAGTCTCTAAATATTTTATTTCAATTCAAAGTTCTACACCTCTAAAAAAGCACCCTTTTATACTCTGTTAAAGCCCTCATTACGAAATTAAACTCAAGGAGTTAAAGGAAAAGAGCCGTATAAAACTTTCATTAAATATGACATTGAATAAATTGTTTTTTTGAGCTAACCTATAAAAGTACATTTGTAGGTAGTTTTATGACCCAATTATTTCCGGAAGCCATTACCGGAAATTCTGCAGTTATTTTCTGATATCTATGAACTATGAACAAGATTATCCCTGCGATGAAAATTACTTTTATATGACGGTGAAATATTTTATTCTATTGGATAAAATCCCTTCACACTTACAACTCCCCCCCCCCCCCCCCCCCATTTTCCGGAAGTCTGCGTATAACTGCGAATATTGCATATTTTTTTACCATTTTATAAAATGGCTTCATAAACAACGAAAATCCAGCTCATTTTCTATGCACCCAAGGCCATCAACGCTTCTCCAAATCTTTAGTACTAATAAACCACACTTATTATTAACACCTACTCCAAATGTTCGCATTCGCATTGTTCTCTGTGTGTTTTTTGCGACTACTTTGCAACATTTATGCCTAAAAATATGCCACGTTTCCGGCATAACAAGCAGTTGGAGTTAATTTTTTGCCTAAAATGGAAAAAGCCAAAATAATATATTGTGCCTGGTGGACTAAGAGTAGCAAAAAAAAAAAAAAAAAACGAAAAGTGTTCATTGCATGTCGTCTGGTCTCTGAGTCCCTTTTCTGAGTGGGCAATTTTTCAAAAATTCACAAATTGGCGCTTACATATCACCCACCCAGAGTAAAGTGACAAACGAAGGGTTGCCAGCGTAGCTTATTTATACCTATGTAGGTATGTATGTATTAATGTAGGTATGTCTGTGTTTCTAATAATAAATTTGAGTATGTTTGACATTGAACATAGGAAAAAAAAAATATTGCAACAACAACAATATTGCTGACGTCGAGTACCCCCGAATATTGCTGAGAGTAAAAATTGGAATTTTTAATTTGAATTTTAATTTAAAGTCATCGAAGTTCAGAACCAATCTATTGACCAACGAGTCTGAACGAAAGCGGACAAATAATGATGTAAGGAAGAGTGAGTGTTTGTAACGCTCTGCTTTTGGCGCCCATGGAGCGTTAAGCTGTGCACTCATCAAGCAGGCTGTTTAATCCTATCAATGTGCTGCACAACCCTTAACTTCCGGCTCATCCTGTTTATGTTTTGGCCAAAAAAAAAAAGAGAAAAAAGATTAAACAAGTGAAAAAAAGAGAAAAATGGAGTAGAAAGTAGAAAAACCCAAGAGTTTCGTTCCAATAAAAGCTGCTTTAGATAAAAATAAAAACTAGGCAAAACAAAAAAAAAAAAAAAAAAAAAAGAAAAAAAAAGACGAGATTTCCAAAAATTGCTTTTATTCCTTCCGTTGCCATGGCCAAGGACACGCTATCGACCAACTTCCGCATACATAGCACCATGCATGGTTCCTAAACTTCCTCTAGCATGTTGGAGTTGGTAATAAAAGCAGGCTAAAAATGCTCGCACAATTCTTACCCTTCAGTCAAAGTGTGTGTGTGTGTGTGTGTTTGTGTGTTCGTTTGGCGCATTCTACCGAACTGGGTTGTGGTCACCGCGGGTGTGAAGCTTTGGGTGGATTTTTGTTTGACGCTCTGCTATGCTTCCTGACTTGCTCCTCATTCAAGGCTACTACAGTCAGTGGTGGCCAGAGGTATGCGGTTTATCGTTGTTGTTGTTGTTTTTGTTCTTGTTTGGGTTTTTATTTTGTTTCGGCAGCCAGTGGGACAGATTGTCAAAATATGGTTTTTCATTATAATAAGGACACACACACACACACACACTCACACACACACACATAAACTAACAAAATTATAAAAAAAATCGCTGTATGTAAAACTGTTGGCGAAAAAGAGTTGCAAAAAAACATTAAATAAAAGAAAAAAGGAATGCAAACAAAAAAAGGAGACGACAACGTTTGAAATAAGATTAGGAAGGACACTCGTGCTACGCGTCAGTGGCTTGCTGTGTGTGTTCGAGCGACAGGAGTGGGACATAACTGCATGAACGGATGCTCGGATTTCCTGCTATTGTTGTTCGACTCAGCAGGCAGTCCAATTCGGTTCGTTCTCCATTATTCGCTTATTTAACTTAGAAATATTGCTTTGTTGAAGCTTTTGTTGCTGTCGTTTTATTTGGCAACCGGCAACAGTTTTGTACCACCAACAACAAGTCTGTGGGCAATATGATTGTTTTCTGTTTTTTTTTTTATTTTATTATTTTTAAATAAGTTTTAACTCTTTCTCAAGATTTTCCTAGGTTTTGAAGCATTTTATATTTAAAATTTTGACTATTTTTTAAGCTTTAACATTACTTCACATCCTATAGATGTTGCAGAGTATTAATCACTTCTTTATAATTTTTATTAAAATCATTGATGCAATTCTTACAATTGTGGAGGAACATCACATTTTCGATCCATGGCGTATTCAGAGTTATGAATGTTGCATCCTTATACAGGAATGTATATATAAAAGATATATCAACAACAGATGTAAAATTTGTTTTTTAAATGGAGCGAATAATCGTTTAGATCTCTCTTTAATTTTTATTGGATTGTAAAGTGGACACATGGAGATTTTCTATGAAATACAATATCTCCCAATGTTCACTTTTAGAGTTGAATTTTTTTTAGCATAAATCTAACTCTTCACTTTACCCCAAAGTAAGAAATCTAATGATGTTATCGCAAGATTTTGGTGGCCAATAGGCGTATCCAAAGCACAAAATTAAGCGATTAGCGAACTATGTGAGCAAAAGCTCGATTGTTCCATGACTTATATAACACGTAGCTCCATCCTGTTGAAATTAGAGGTCGTATGGGTCCGTATTCCTTATCTTCGACCACAGAGAATTCTTTATCATATATTCTTAGCGCACTCCACTGACTATAACGGCTCTTTCGTTATCATTTTTGAAACGGTAGTACGGGCCGTAGGTCGTCAAAAAGTATGACGCCTCCGACTCATAATCCGCACCAAACAGTCACTCGTTGTAAATGCTTTAGCATCTTTGAATAGCTCGCGGGTTTTCGGATTCCTAAAAATGTTAATGTTGCTTATTAACGTAGCCGCCAATGTGAAAAAGAGCTTCGTGAAAAAAAAAAACGAAGCAATTATCATTCATATTATCCAAGACCCAATCAGAGAATGTACGGCACTGCTGGTGCCCGGCTGTAGTCTATTTTACTTTGCATGTAAATATGCACAGTTGGCAACGCGCTAAATTTCGCTTACGTTGTGTTTTTTAGATTGTGCTGATTATATTTAAAAACATTTGTTTTTCTTAAAGTTTAATAAAAAATTTTTGTGCTTTTGTGGTTTTTATAAGATACAGAGATAAGTTTTGATTATATTTTATATTTTACTTTTCATAAAATAAGTTTATTTATTAATAACTATTTATTAATATTTCGTTGTAGTGGCTGAACAAGTGTCAGTACATTTTGTTTATTATATATCTTTCTTTTTCGTTTATATTGTATTTACGTTTTAGACATCTGCCTAGCTCTGTCTAGCTACACACTTTTTATTTATTATACTTGTTTTATTTATATATCGAAAAATAGTTGCATACTTCTGGGCACTTCACTAAATTGATAGGGGCTGCCATCAGTTCAAGTTGTCACTTTTGCTTACTACTACTATTATTACTACTTTTACTACTTTTATTTATTTTCAGTACTTTTTGGTTTTATTTTTATATATTAATAACTACTAATATTTTTACTACTTTATTTGTTTTTGCTACTCTTTTTTTTTTTTTTTTTTGTTTGTATTTATAAATTAAAATGCTTTGTTCTAAGCCCGGCTGTTCCACTAAAGGTGAAAATGAGCGGTATTTATCATGTTGGCTATGTGATAATATCGTTCATGCCAAATGTGTGGGCATAATGGGTCGAGTTGCAGACCTTATTGAAGAAGGTAAAGGGTTGCGTTGGTCTTGTGAGAAGTGCAGACTGACTGATATAAACTTTTACAAGCTTTTTAAGCAGACAAAGCAGGGTTTCTCCGAAATTAGTAGGGAATTTTCTTTGCTTTCTGCTAAATTTTTAAAATATCAAACACTTTTCGATGAGTGCAAATATATCGAAGAGTCAATTCCTTCACCCAAGCGGAAAAAGAAAAGCATGAACCTGCGCAATAAGCCGAAAACTAACTCGTTACACCAATGCCACCACCTGTTGAACAGGACATTGTGGACGATATGGACATTTGTACTGATACGATTGCCTCCATATCTGCTCCAAATGCACCAGAGACCGTTTCCTTGCCAATATTAGCACCATCTATACCAGTTAGCCAGCCTGTTCTTTCTTATGCTCAAGCTGTTTCAATTGCTCCTCCTATTGTTAACACTCCTATTTTTGAAACTTCAGTTGTTGACGCTCAACGGATTCCGATTACTACTGCTTCTATTTCGCCTAAGCCATTAATCGCAATTCCACCAACTAAAGCAATCTTTGTCTCGCGCTTAGCTGCTGATACAACTGAAAATGATATTCAATTTTTTATTAATTCAAAGTTAAATAGTGGTATCCCTCTTTCGATCCAAAAATTCAAATACTTAAATGCGAGACTGACTACTTCTTTTAGATTGACTGTTCCGGAAAATTTATTTAAAACTCTTGTGGACGTAAACTTTTGGCCCCGTAATACAATTGTTCATGAATTTGAATTCAAAAACAAACCGCGTATTGCAAATGTTGTACACTTGCCTCGTCCTTCTAACAGTCCTCAGTACCATACAAAAAACGATTAAAAAATCACAAGTCTAAGTTAGAGCTTGTGTATCAAAACGTTAGAGGTCTCAATTCTAAACTTTCCGATATTTTCATTAATAGTTTTGATTTTGAATATATCTTTATAATTTTTACTGAAACTTGGCTTCGCTCCAACGTTTTAAATTCTGAAATAATGTGCAATAAGTTCCAAATTTTTCGTAAAGATCGCTATGATAAGATCGGTGGTGGCGTTCTGATAGCTGTCCATAACTCGCTTGTTTCTGAGGAATTAACCATTCCTGGCACCAACGACCTGGAGTTTATTTGTGTTACAGTTAAACTAAATAATTATTCTATTTATCTTACTTGCTCTTACATTCCACCTAAAAGTGATTTAACAATTTACTTAAATCATATTAATGCCATCGAAACTTTCCATAATATGCTTAAAAATATGGACACTATCATTGTATTAGGTGATTTCAACTTACCTTCCGTGTCTTGGCGTTTTTCCGATGATTCCGCATTTCTTACTCCTATCTCTGCCTCCGATTGGATAAATGACTTCTTAGACAAATTGTCTGATCTGTGTCTTCAGCAGGTTAATAATATTCTTAATAAAAGTAATAGATCTCTTGACCTTGTATTTGTAGACAGATGCACTTCCGTAAATCTCCGTCGTTCGAACCCAGTTTCTTTTCCGGAAGACGATTATCATCCAACTCTTGAAATAACAATATTACTTGCCAACGAAAATGAAAATAAATTAGCTCCAGATACGCGAAATAATAAAATTTTTAACTTTAAAAAAACAGACTATGTTAAACTTAATGCTCTTCTCGCGCGGATTGACTGGTCCCCAATTTTAAATAATAGGTCTTCGTACTCTTTTTATGATGTCGAATCTTCAGTGCAGTTTCTCAATGATACCTTGCAAAAATGCTTCTCATTATCTGTGCCAAAAAAAAATATTAATTTCAAGCCTTTAAGCCCTCCTTGGTTAACTAATGAGCTTAAGTCTTTAAAAAATTCCAAAAATCGCTTATTTAAGAAATATAAAAAGTCAGGCTCTAATTTAGACTTCGCTTGCTATTCCTCTTGTCGTTACAGATATCAACTATTAAATAAACAATGCTACTCTGCATATATAGCCAATATAAAAACTCAATTCAAAGATAATCCGAAACTTTTCTACACGTTTGTCAATTCAAAACGAAAAACCTCCAGCTTCCTACCTCTTATGAAATTTAATCATGATGAAGCATCTTGCGACATCGATGTTTCCAACATGTTTGCAAACTTCTTTAAAACAACCTACTCCGATATACCATTGAGCATGAGTCTTGAATATCCTTACCTACCACCAGTTAACTCTTTTGAAACCCCCGTAATAGATTCTAATATAGTTATGCATTACCTTCAACAAGTTAAATCTTCTTTTACTACTGGTCCTGACGACATCCCGAGCTGCATTTTAAAACATTGTTCTAATAGTTTGTGTTCTCTCCTATCAAAAATTTTTAACTCATCCTTGCACAGCGGTCATTTTCCCAATATATGGAGAAAATCTTATATAATACCTCTTCATAAATCCGGTTCAAAAATTGATGTTTCCAATTACCGAGGTATCGCAAAACTAAGCGCAATCCCTAAGTTATTTGAGAAAATTATAACTGATCAAATAACCCACGTCGTATCTTCCTCCATTTCCACCTCTCAACATGGTTTCTTAAAGGGAAAATCTACGATAACTAACCTCTTGGAGTTTACTACGCGAGTTATTAAAGGTTTTACTTTAGGACGACATACTGACGTTATTTATACAGACTTTAGCAAAGCTTTCGACAGTGTTAATCATTATCTTCTTCTGAAAAAGCTTCATCTAATTGGGTTTCCCGTCAAACTATTACACTGGATTAAATCGTACTTGTCGAATCGTTCGCAAAAAGTTTTATATAAGAACTCTATGTCAAAAAATATTTTGGTCACATCAGGTGTTCCTCAGGGAAGTCATCTTGGTCCGGTTTTATTTTTACTGTTTATAAATGATCTTCCTTCTGTAATAAAACACTGTAACGTCTTAATGTACGCCGATGACGTAAAACTTTTTCTAACTTACAAATCGCCTGAAGAACAACAACTCTTACAATCCGATTTAAATAGTCTAGTGGAGTGGTGTAATTTAAACCTTTTAAAATTAAACTTGAAAAAATGTAAGCAAATGACATTCTCACGTCGAATTGCTAATAGTATAAATTACACTATAAATAATACTAACTTAGAAATTGTACACAGTTTTCTTGATTTAGGTGTAATTATGGATCCTAAACTTCGTTTCAATCTTCAAGTTAATTTGGTGGTAAATAAGGCTAGAGGTGTCCTTGGTTTCATTAAAAGATGGGCTAAAGAATTCAACGATCCTTTCACTACTAAGATACTTTATACCTCTCTTGTTAGACCAATTCTTGAATATGCATCCGTAATATGGAACCCTCAATACAATGTCCACATCGATGCATTAGAATCGGTCCAAAAACAATTCTTACTTTTTGCTTTACATTATCGTTGGAACCCCAACATTATTTTACCCCCTTATGAAACCCGCCTTAAAATTATTTCCCTGCCTTCCTTAAGAAGCAGAAGAATTATGCTAAATGTCTCCTTTTTATACAAATTACTCAGTGGTGATATAGACTCACATTACCTCCTTTCTTCATTAAACTTCAACATCCCTAGGAGCGGAGCCAGACATTTCCAGCTTTTTAAGTTGAGTCAGTGCACTTCTAATTATGCCCTTCACGACCCTTTGCGATGTATGTGTAGTGATTTCAATGGCAACTTGAACTTGATAAATTATTCTGACTCGGTGGATGTCTTAAAACGTAAAATGATATTACATTTGAATACTTAACGCATTCATTGCGATAACAAATATAACTCGCGATAATTGTGTAGATTTTACGATTTAACATATAAGCATTATTGAATTTGATAAATACTTTAAGTTTTCGTTTTATTTAGTTTCGTTGCTTAATTTTTTCATGAAATTATTTTTGATCTTTAGTTCTATAGCTTGTTTAAAATGGGACCATGTATACCGTATCCCTCAGCTTGGTGTGTCAGAGTGTATCTCTTTTCCATACAAGTTTTTACCTGCGTTGGCCCAAATGCATGTCCAAATAATAACTTTAGCTCGGTGTTCCCTTATTTAAGTGACCCGAATATATAAATATATTGTGCCTGCATAATATATATTTGTATATCTGTGCTATGTTTGGTATTGGTTTGGTGTTTGAGAGTTGCATCTCTTTTCCACGTAGGATCTTGGGTTGGACATTGGCCCCAAGCCGAATGACTACAATTATAAATGCGGTTATATATAGTCTAATAAATTACTTTGGATGTTGTCTTGTATTTCTTCGTGTTATGAAGAATGTGCTTTTATTCGATGATGCTTATTATGTTTACATAAGCACAAAAATTTTAAGATTTCAAATTTCAAATTTCTATATTTAATTTTAATTTCCGCTGAAAGGCCAAGCAATTGTGCTTAGTGGAGGCTTTTATTTGCCAACAGGTGGTAGGTTTTAGCACGTAGGTGCATTCTATTCAGTCCGGCTGATCCGGGAACTTCTTAGAATGTAAATCGTGCATGCGTATGGCGCGGGTCATACGTATCTATGAAGATTTCCTACTTCCGGGCGAATCCAAAAAAAAAAAAAAAAAAAAAAAAAACAAACATGCCCACGTATATGCCCATATGACCCGCGTGGCCCTTCATACAAATTTTATTCTATATTAATTTTGTCTTTGCGATAAGCCAAATTCAAAGAACGTATGCAAAAAACAACAACACAAACCTCACTCATTCGGTGTTCAGCACATTTTCCAGCGAACTTTACAAAAACAAATGCATGCAAAGCCAAAATAAAAAACGCACACTCGATGCTGTCGATGCTGAAGCTGATTGTCCCGTTACTTGTGAGTCGAGTAATTTTTCATGCAAGCATTGTTATTGTAATAGAAATTAAGACTGGCAATGTACTTCATGATATGTAATTTTATTGCATTGTAATTGTTTTTGTTTTTTTGTTTGTTTGATTTTTTGTCAAAAGCAACAATGAACAACATTTTGTGTTTGTTTTGTTTTTTTAAGCATTGGCCCGCGCTTAAAATGTCTTGGGCCCCACTGTTTTAAAAGAACTTAAAAAGTCCAAATTCCTAACCTTTTCCTTGGTCAAATCCTTTACCTTGTCTCACTTCTTTTCGCAATTATTATTCAAAATCTTGTCCTTAGTGTGTCCATAATCTATGTTCAAGTCCTTGTTCCATTTCTTGTACTTATCTTTCTCACAATCTTGCCCTTTATATTATATTAGATGTCTCAAAATCTTAATTCTTATCCTTTTTCCAATACTTGTCTGAATGATTTACCTAATTCTTGTCCAATTTCGTTCTCTAATGTTTGTCCAAATTTTTGTCCTAGTCCTCATCCTTATCTTTGTACAAATACTTGACCTCATACTTATTATAATTCTTACCCGAAACTTTGTCCAAATCATTATCCTAATTTTAATTTTAGTAATTTTTTTATTTTTATCTTTATTTTTATTTCTGTTTCTATTTCTTTTTCTATTTCTTTTTCTATTACTCTTTCTATATATATTTCTATTTTTCTTTATATTTCCATTTCTATTTTTTTTTCTATTTCCATTTCCATTCCCATTTTTATTTCTACTTCTATTTCTAGTTCTGTTTTTATTTCTATTTATTTTTCTATTTCTATTCCTATTTCTATTTCTCTTTCTATATCCGTTTCTATTTCTATTTCTTTTTCTATTTCTTTTTCTATTTCTATTTTAATTTGTATTTCTATTTCCATTTCCATTTCTATTTCTATTTCTCTTTATATTTCTATTTCCATTTCCATTTCTATTTCTCTTTATATTTCTATTTCTATTTTTATTTGTATTTCTATTCCTATTTTTATTTCTATTTTTATTTCTATTTCTATTTCTATTTCTATTTCAATTTCGATTTCTTTTTCTATTTCTATTTCTATTTTCATTTCCATTTTCATTTCTATTTCACTTTTTATTTCCATTTCCATTTCTATTTCTTTTTCTATTTCCATTTCCATTTCTCTTTATATTTCTATTTCTATGTGTATTTCTATTTCTATTTTTATTTTTATGTGGTAAATTTTAATGTATTTGGTGCATTGTCTTAGAGATCTCATGATGCCTAAAATTGTTTTAGATGTGCCTAAATCTTTGTTCTTATCCTTATCCCAATCCTTGTCGTAGTCCTTATACAAGTCCTTATCGTAATAATTTGGTTCATTTGGGTTACTTTAAGGGATTCCTTGAGAGTCCTCATGGCACCATACATTTTTTTTATCATGTAACCAAAAACCTCAGCTTAACTTGTTGTTCCATAAAATTTACTACAGCTGCAATAGTCATAGAGTTATAATTCCATGCAACGTTTTTGTATTTTTGTTGCATATTAAGTGCATTAAGCTATTGCCTCCGTTGTGTAGGCTTGCCATACGTCAGGATTTAGTCCGGATTGTCCGGACTTTTCAACCATGTGCGGACTTTGTCCGGACTTGTGATTTTTTCCGGACTTGGACTCAACAAATTGAAAAAATAATTATAATATCTTTTTCCTAGAGAAAAGTTCTCGTGTGAACACAAAGTGATCTTTAAGAAAGTAGCTGAAACACCCTGTGTAAGAAACTAATAAAATAATTAAATGAACTATTAATCATATCGTTGTTATATTTACGATTGTTGTTTGCAGTTAGTATTAATTTGTTTTGACCCTTTTTGATTTGCGAAATGTTGCGATTTGTTTTTGTAGGTGTTTTAGTACTACTTTGTACTAAGTAGCCCCACATTTGGTACATATTTAGTGCAAAATTCATTTTAGTTTTTATTCTATTTTTATTTTCATACAATTATTTATTGTGGAGTTATTGTTACGTTTTTATATTCATTCTAAGTTTATTATTTTTTAAAGAACTTGTTTATTTTTAAATATTTCACTAAATATAAATGAATTACATACTTCCTAATTGTTTTATATTCCTACTAATTTGAAAGCATCAAAGGTATCAAAGAAGATAAGAAAAAATCAACAGCTTCTTACATAATTAAGTTAAGAATTCTTGCTGCAAGCTTTATAGTAAAAAACATGAATTGTACAAGTGAAGCAAAATTGTGGATGTCATCTACTCATACCCCTCCTCCCCTCCACAAAAAAAAACTCAAAAAGTGTCCGGACTTGTTTTCAAAAAATTATGGCAAGCCTACCGTTGTGTCGTAGCACCAAAAAAATTTTTCGTTATGAGGCCAAAAATCTATTTTTTAATGTTGTATAATAATTCCATTTCATATTGCGAATAATAATTCCATGCAACAATATTGCTTTATTGTAGAATAAGTTGCTGCCAACACGACCTGATGATGTCATAATTTAATTTTTTTATTTTTGTCATAAGGCCAAGTATAAATCCTTTACTTCTGTTTGATAACATTTACCGTGCCGCATATACTCACCGAGTAATAGTTCCATGCAAAGCAGTTACGTTATTGATGCATTTTTGATATTGTAGCTACTATCTCCGAGGCCTCATGACGTCATGAATTTTTCGTTTATTTTTGTCACGAGGGCTAAGAAGCAGCCTTTACTGGCATATAATATTTTTTGTCGATGCATCTACCAGATTGTTTTATAAGTTTCTAGAATAGAAATAAAAAAGCACCATGGCTTGAAATGCTTTTTATTATTTAGTATATTCTCCCAGAAGCTCAATACACTTATTCCAACGGTTCTCTAATATATGGATCCCATTGCTGCAGTAGCCTTTCAGAAGGTCTCTAAAATACCCTTCTGTCGCTGCTATCACCTCTTCGTTTGATGAAAATCGTTTTTCACACATGAATTTTTTGAGGCGTGAGAACAGTCAGAAGTCAGAGAAAGCCCAGATCTGGCGAATAACCGCAAACAAATTTTTCGTTTCCCGCAACTGAAAAATTCCCCAAGTACACTTCGTTTGCGAGTTGTATTTGCCGCAAACGAATATTCAGTTGTCATCAACTTAAAAAAATATCTTATATATATATATATATATACCGCAAGCTATTTCGGCCATTATGATTGATTATATTAATTATCTTTCTCCCTATGTTCGCAATCTTCGTCCGCGTATTAAGCAAATTACGAATTTGCTATTAGCAACAATTTGTCCAAAAAGTAACTCTAAACTATAAGCTTTCTGTTTATACAACGAAGGGAAAAACAAACGAAGTTTTCAGTTGGGAAAAACAAATTTTTCAATTGCTGTAATTTAAAAATCATTCGCGATTATGACAAATGAAATTTTAGTGATGGTTTTTTTTTACTTTTGTGAGCAGGTGCTGATGAAAAATTAATTTTTTTCCTCTGCAACTCGGGTCTTTTTTCATGAATCTTTGCGTCAAGTTAATCCAAAAGGTTGCAATAATAATCAAATTAATTGTTTCTCCAGCTTAGAGATAATTCACTAACAAAATCATTTTTGCATCCCAAAAAACTGATGCCATAACCTTCCTTCAGATTTTTTGACACGAACCCGCTTAGGAGCCAAAGTACGAGGTTCACACCACTCTTTGGCTTCTTATTTTGATTTAGAATCATGGTGGTAGACCTAAGTCTATTGTACATAGTGATGAATAGACGAATAAATCCTTTTTTTCCTTTTTAAAACGCTCCAAAAGTTGCTGAGAAAGTCACATTTGAATGTGTTTTTGTTACGGTTCACACCAGTCTTTAGCTTCTCGTTTTGATTCAGGATCATGATTGTAGACCTAAGTCTCATCCATAATGAGATGTCTACGGCTTCTACTAAATCTCTCTGATTCAATCGACGATCATCCAAAAATATATCCTATATTTTTACTTTGATTTCTGGTGTTAATGCACTTTTTGAACGTACTTGATGTGGATCGTCTTCCAGACTTGTACGACCACGTTCAAACTCAGCAACCCAGTTGTAAACTGTTGCAAGTGAAGGTGAAGAGTCCTTATACACTTCAAATAATTGTTCACGAATTTCTTTTGGTTGTACACTTTTCAAAAATTAAAATTTATCACTGCACGATACTTGGTTTCTTTCATTTAAAAAGAAAAATACTGTGACACGTCTACTTTGAACAGCTGTAAAAATACGACTGAGTTGTCAGATCTACATGACACTTTTCGCTTATGACCGCGTGTTCATAAGAAAGTAGTACCATTTTTAGAAAAATAAAATAGCGGGCGTACTACTGCCATCTATGTGTGATTCTTGAACTTATTGAACAATCTAGTGTACGTAAAGCGTTATAATTCTATGTTAATTTGCAATTTCGTTGCTTAGCCAGCTCCGTATGCCTACCGGTGTCGTCTTTAATTTCTGTTTTATTTTTATCATAGACAAGGCATTAACTTTAATTTTTGTATCATTACTTTTATCATAGCACTTTTCTATACTCAACGAGTAACAATTTCATGCAACGCCAATGCAATTTGGAATGTGCCTTTTTCAACTTTTTTGAAAACCTAAGCGGTAAAACGAATTTTGTCATGTCAAAAAATTAGAAACTTTTCAATATCGAATATCTTCGATGTAGAAATTATTATTTGCATATGGATAGGTGAATATTACGTCCAAGGTTTCGAATTTTATTGAATGATGTTATTGCTTTTCTTCATCTATTGTCTCCATATTATTACCAAAGGTATTAATAACCGCATGCAAAGTTTTCTCCATCAAAACTAAACTTTATTTTTATAAATTGTCTGTCAACTGATATTTATTTCATGACAACGAGCTTACTTCGCGGCACATATGTGTACAAAAAGACCAAAAACAACAAAACCAAAAACAAAGATAACCGATATTGATCTCGCCATATTGTTATGAGTCCTTAATGTGGTTTTCAGCTGTTTTTCAACATTTATGCAAACAAATACCTACAAATGCACAGACACACACAAACACACACACACACTGCAATCTTTCGCCTTTTTATGCACCACCCTGAGTTCTACTCCTACCCAGAAAAGTACACAAAGTAAAACGCTCAAATAACAACAGTTGAACCGGGACCGAGGAACTACTATGCAACAAAACATAGGGGGATGCTTAAACTTACAACTTCAATTATGAAACTTAATATGTACTCGAACGCGAGCACGCAATCTGATGCCAAGGGTAGACAATGAGCGACAACAACAACAACAACAACAATGACAACAACTAAATTACACAAATTGTTGCAAGAATTGCTTTGTTCTTCCTAAGAGTTGTAGCAGTGTGGGGCACGTAGGAACGATGGGTGTTATTGTTGCCGAAGGATGCTTGTGCACACAAACTATGTCAGTCAATCAGAGCAGGAATTTCTATACAGCTCCTTTGTTCCCTTCCATTATTATAATCATTATTAATTTAAATGAGAACTCAAATAAATTATAAGATGCAATTTCATATGGAAAGAAATGCGTTGTTAAAACCCCCGGAGAATATTAGTTGCCAGAGCAGCAGCAAAAGCACCAATTTTGAAAATTATGCACAAAAGTTCTATTTGATAAGAATACACACAGACTGAAAAAGAAATAAAGATACAGTTCCTTTTTTTCGATTTTGTGTTAATTTTATCAGATGGCGACAGCGTAGGAATGACAAAGGAGACATTTAATATGATCCTGTGATGTAGAGTAGAGGGCAGTTAATTTTCTCTACTCTCAATGAGGAAAAATTCTTTGTTCTCAACTATCTGATGGAATAAATTTTATATCAGAAAATTTATAAATGGAGATTGACTATATCGATGACAAATCCGTAGCTTAATCTCTTGTGTCAAAACCCGAACATTTGTTCTGATTGAATTTTGATTTGATTTCGCCTTAAAAGAACTAAGAAATGTGTCGAAGTTAAGGAAAAATTGCGGTTAGTCTGACAGCAAACTTAACATTACAGTTGAAAGTAAGAGAAATTTGAGAAAAAATATTGTCCTTGATGCTATTGTAATGCGGAAGTGTAAGTAGGATATGTGCCCAGTCTATGTTGTGTTCTTCTAAGGTTTTCAGTATGTATTGACTGCTAATGAAACAATTTACTCGTCTGTGTAACAGTTTCTCGTATTTTTACAAACCCTCTGGGAAATGGAAACATTCCCGGATATAAGCAGGAAACATTCTATAGAATGTAGGAAGCATTGCCTTTCGTTATACAAACTATGTCACTCCATTTATTTTTATACAAACTATGTCATTGGAGGACTCTCTTAAAAATTAACTTGGAAACATTCCTCTACATTATCTTAAAAATTAATGTGGAAAAAACAACAAATAAATAACAACTTAAAATGGTTAGCCTGGCCGGGATTTAAACCCGGGACCTCTGGTGACAGTCAAGTACGCTACCTTCTCGATTACCGAGGCTGCCTTATTATTCGAAATAAATTGGAATTGAAATTGCCCCAAAACAAGCAAAAGTTTTCACATGCATTCCTTAAGAAGCGGTTTGGAAACATCAAATTAAAACTTCCCAAAAGTTTCCAAAAGATACGATAAAGAATGTTTCTTCATCCGTTTTAATGCTTCTGTTTCCACATACATTCTTAAGAAAGCGGTTTGGAAACAATATCAATTTAAAACTTCTTATGAGTTTCAAAAAGGTACGATAAGGAATGTTTCTTCATCACTTCTAATGCTACTGTTTCCACATACATTCTTTGGAAACATTCTTTGTTTTCACATACAAAAAGCTGTTTGGAAACAATATTAATTAAAAACTTCCCATTATTTTCCAAAAGATACAATTATACAATGTTTCCAAATCACTTCCATATGGAAGGCTTCCAATTTTTCCCAGAAGGAGACTTCACAAAAGGTTCCAAAAGATATGATGGTTCTATTTCCATATGCATTCTTAAGGAAGCGGTTTAAAAACAACATCAGTTTAAAAATACCCATAAGTTTCCAAAAGATACGATGAGGAATTTTTCTCTATCACTACCATATGGAAGTCTTCCAATTTTTCCTTGAGGGTTGATTACACAGTGCGACACGAAAAAATAACTTCAAATATCTCAATGGTTTATAATAGTGGATGGTCTATATATTATACCCTCGTACTCAGTTTTATCGGATTAGGTCAAACAAGAGAGAAATTCAAGGTCAAACTTCACCTTTACGTCACAAATTTTTTCTTATAACTCTTAAACTAAATTCAAATTCTATGTAGTAACTGCATCTAAATATTTGCAATGGATGATTCTTTACATTTTAAGAGCATTTTTTGCTCAAAAAGTTACGTAAGGGGTTTAATATTTTCTTCGAAAACAGGACTTTTTAAAAAAAAAAAAAATTTTCAATAGTTCATTTACTTTGTATTTGTCTTCAAAAACAATCAGATTTTACTGAATTTTTGCATACACCTTAAGTAAAATAAAATAACCCACCTGTGAAAAGATCACAACAATTACATGTGTGCATCCAAAGATATTCGGATTCAAAGATTACCAACGGTGGTAACTTCGTTAATGTAAGCCCTAGCGCAAAATCATTTAAATGAAACTTATAGACCCAACAATTTTCTTCAAAACTGTCCTTAACATTTTAACCGAAAGAGTTACTGTTTTAAAGATATGCGCGTAAATGTGTAATTACAACATATGTATATGAAAAATTAAAACGGTTAAAATAAAAATTTGTTTTTATTTCTATTTCTTCTCATGTTCATATATTTTTCATATATGTTGTAATATAATTATAATTATATAATTGTAATTATGCTCACACGATGATCTGTGAGGACAATTCTCCTAACTTTTTCGATGTTTTCGTCAGTCACACTTCTGGATGCACGATCGGAATGAGGTAAATTATCAATCAGTGTACGGCCCACTTTAAACTCTAGTTGGTATCTTCGAAACCAGATTCTTAAAGTCCTCAACGGCCTGTTTGGATGTAGAAAAACGCTCGCCACGCTTTTTATTCTTAATGTGAGGGAACAAAAAGAAGTCATTGGGTGCCAAGTCGAGACTATAAGGCGGGTGCTTTATCGATTTCATGTACTGAGTGCTCAAAAAGGCTTTTACTTAAGCTGATCTGTGGGAACTTGCATTGTCGTGAGGGAGGATGATCTTCCTTCGGGTGTTTGGTTTTCCTCAATTCTCTGAGGACTTTCTGCAAACAAATGGTTGTGTACAGTTCGGCATTAACAGTTCTCCGTTGCTGAAGTGGTATAGTTGCAATATGACCAGCTTTTATAAAAGAACTGGTTACCATTTGCTTGGATGTGCTCCATTTGCGTACAACTTTTGTCGGGCTTTGCTAACTTTGAAAGTCGCAATCAGTGGATTGTTGTTTTGTTTCGAGCTTATAAGCGTAGATTCATGATTCGTCACTTGTGGTGATGTCGTAAATGTGTCTCGAACCACCTCCGCTATTTTTTTTTTCAACATTTACTCGCACCAATCGTCGACACGAACCTTTTTATGAGTAACCGTCAAATAATGGGATAACCAATGGGAACAAACCGTCCTAACGCCTAAATGCTCATGTAAAATCGAATGTAAGCTAATCCCACTAATGTCCAAGGATGCCTCCATCTCGCGATACATCACATGCTAGTCTGCTTCCAACAGTTCAAGCACAGCATCGATGTTTTCTGCCACACCAGCCGTTCTTGGACGACCTTTACTAAATTCGTCTTGGAGAGAACGACAACCACGCTCGGACTCATTGAATCGGCGTTTTACAGTTGCTGGGCGTAGTGTTTCATCACTAAAAGTCGAAATAAGTTGATCGATGCATTCTTTTCTTGTCAATCCACGTCGAATATCATAAAAAAATCATCACCCGAAAATGTTCTCGAGTTAATTCCACGTGTTTAATTGCTTGCTGAAATACAGTTTTCAAACCACTGAAAACAACACAATAAGCACACATAGACCAAAACATTGTGAGTACGTTTATCCTAGAAAATGTTAAATTTTCGAATGAAACTGTCAAAATTCATCTGGCAAAGCTAAGTGTTACTGAGACGTAAGTCTTGAAAGGTATCCTTCGTACCAACACGGAAAAAAATATTTTTGGACAATATCTCAAGCGCGGTTTGTTGGAATGCGAAATGTCGGATATTTTTCAATCAGAAGTTAGAGCCAACTCTTTTGATCAAATTTTAATGATCACCGATGAAACGCATTTTCAATTAAGAGTCTACGTAAATAAGCAGAAACGAAATCAGTTGATCGGCTACGTAAAGAATCCCAGAAATCTTCATCAATGACTATTACACTCATTTCGTATTGGAGTTTGGTGTGACATTAAAGCTAAAAAATTTATGGCAGTGTTTCTTCGAGAACGAGCGAGGTGAAAGCGGAAGAGTTAATGGAGAACGTTAATGCGGAACGTTATAGGGGCTATGCTCCCAAATTTTGTGTTTCTGCTACTGCCACCAAATTCCAATATATGTTTTCAACAAGACGATGGAACAGCCCGTACAACTCGTGCAAAGTTATTAAGGCAACAAAATCTAAATCGGATAGTTTCCAAATACGACGATTTGAGTTGGCCAACACAAATGTCAGATCTGATCATTCCAGATTATTTTTGTGGCACTATCTTAAGGAAGAGGTATGTAAATATCAATAACCCCTAACTCTGCCTGTTCTCACGAGCAGTCTGTCCAAAGCCAGGATAAAGGAGGATGGTCGCAGGAGGATGGTTTATCCTGTGTAAATATAGAGGGACTACCCAGATCCTGGAGTTGGTCGCCCAATCTGGGGACTAGATGGACCGTTTGACTCCATCAACGGTAGCGTGTGCCTATGAAGGAATAGCAATGATCCTTAAAATTTGTTAGCACGGGGATAGTCGTTACGCTCGGCAGACGTACGATCACAATTCCACAGGCACATTGGCATTGGTTTTATGGATAGTATTAAAAAGACTGATTAAAACGGTGGTCAATATGGTGTGTAATTTGGTGTACAAGAGGTGTCAGAATTGGGTACTCCGAGGTGAAAAGTATATCTTAGTAGCTCCGAGCCAGTTTGCAAAGGTGCAAAATAATGGTGACCATGTGACACACACGGTCAGAAGTGATGTGGTCTACGCTGTAGTACGTGCAATAGCGGTAGCATTTGCCATCACAGTCATCAACGATGGGTGTGGATGTGTCGGTGTGTGTTGGTGCGTGTCGAGGTAAATCCCTTTTGCCTGGGGAGACTATCTCAGGGCTGGACCTTCGGGAAGTATCGTGCTGGCTGTGGTAGTTCAATGTCGCGAACAGATCTGTGAGATTGTCGTGGAGTTGCGCTTAATCAACCGGGTGACAATGCCTACAAATTGTCAGAGATTTTAGATCTCGATTTCCACTAATAAATGTGGATGGTGACCCAACTAATCATCAATACATTGGTACTGTTGTGTTTCAACATTGGTTGCTATTCATACAGTAGGTATATTTATTAATTTAAATATACACTTAAGTATGGTGTGTAACCAGTGTTGAAACTACTATGACAAGGCGTTTATCGTATAGGCTTAATTTCACGATGCCCCATGGCAATGGGGTCGAGCTTCATGGAAGTGATACCCAGGAGAGGTCGGATGGACGTTGTATTTGTATTAGCATGGTACTAACCTCCTGAAGATTTATCTGCTGAACATCAATTCCATGTACCTCGACCCCCATTGCCATGGGGCAACATGAAATTGTGCCTATACGATGTATTCCCGTTTCAATAAAAAGGAATTTCAATCAATAACCCCTAAACATTCGAGTAGTTAAACAAAATTAAAATTCATAAAGAAATCCCGAAACACTACAAAAAGTTAAGGAAAGCGCCATAAATAGAGCTAATCTTTCCATCAGAGGAATTGGAAACATACCTATAATTTTTCATATTTAATGTGAAATAATAACATACAATAATCTAAGTTCTAGAATTTTAATTACATCTTGTTTTCGATGCATTAAAAAAACAAATAGGTAAGCGACTTCTGCCGCACCCTGCATCTATAAGATATAATTATGAACATCTAATTCAATGAGTTATACTATCAAGATGCTTCAACCTTTTACACATAAATCAATAGCATAGTTTTTAAATATATAGCCAACTACAATTTCAGGCACAAACTTGAGTATTTAGTATCCTTGTGCTACATCCCTGCAAACAAACATATAGTACATACCTGGAAAAGCGTACTTATTATGTTGTTTCTTAATTGAAACATTTCAAACGCAGACAAACAACAACTCAAAATTCCTCGGCAAATAATTGCAATTAGTTGAATTGAAATTCTAAAAGGGAAAAACTTAAACTCTCTATTGGGGAAAATAATATACAATGTATAAAAACGAAAATAGCAAAACTCAGAAATTCACCTGACGAATGTTGCTGTTGCTGTTGCTGTTGCTGTTGGTGTTGTTGATGAAGTTGACGTCGATGATGTCGACGTTATTCTTGCTACTGATGAAGAAGTTTTTTTCCTCTTCTGCTGCATCATTGGCATTGGACTGTATTTGATAGTGAAACAACGTACAGAAGTGTGCAAATAAATGCTATGAGCATGATGCATGATGACTGCTAATTGAAATTAGTTTCACATCCGTTGTAGAGTTATGAACACAGCCAGAGGTGCTTGTGGTGTAGACCAAACCAAAAATATTTCGGTGTTGCAAAAAGTATTTAAAGTTTAAAGCTGTTGCGTACACAACCGTTCATGAGAGTAGATGGATGATGGATGAAGAGGAAAATATAGTTAAAACAACAAAGTTTAGTGGAGAACTACGAGTAGCTTCTACTACGTTTTTTGTTTAACTGGTAATGAGAAATTGTTGTTGTTTGTATAAAAACTAGCTGGGATATGCCTAGCTTCACCTGGACCTACTTCGCATTTTACGTAGGCTACCTTTTAAGTCTTGCGCCTCGGCAACACTAAGCATTGTCAGATGAATTTTGACAGTTCTATTTGAAAACTTGACATTTTCTAGCATAAATGTATTCACAATGTTTTGGTGTATGCGCGCTTATTGTATTGTTTACAGAGGTTTGACAATTGTATTTCAGCAAAGATATAAAAAAAGTAGAATTAACACGTGAACATTTTTGGGTGATGATTTTTTTACGATTTTCGACAAGAAAATAATGCATCGATCAACTAAGTTTGAATTTTGGTGATAAAACACCACACCCAGTGACTGTGTGGTGCGTTGTTCGAGCGTGGTTGTCATTCGAGCGTGATCGTCGTTCTCTCCAAGACGCATTTCGGGAAGGTCATTTAAGAACGGCTACTGTCGCAGAAAAATATCGATGCTGTGAGTGACTGTTGGAAGTAGACCGTCATCTGACATACCGTGAGATGGAGTCATCTTTGGGAATAAGTGGTACAAGCATACATCCGATTTTACATGACCATTTAGGTGTCAGGAAGATTTGTTTCCGTTGGTTATCCCATACTTTGACAGTTGCTCAAAAACGGCTCGTGTTGATCGGTGCAAGGAAACGCTGGGTGGTTCGAATTACGTTTCCAACATCAATAAAGGTGACAAATCATGGATTTACGCTTATTAGTTCGAACAAAACAGCAATCCACTGATTAGGTCTTTCAAAGTAAACCAAACCCGACAAAAGGTGTCCGCGAACGGAACACATCCAAGGCATGATTGCCAGTTCTTTCATAAAAACCGATCATGTCGCAACTGTATCACTAGAGCAACGGAGAACTGTTAATGATGAATGGTCCACAAGCATTTGTTTTGAAGATGGCATGGATATGGAATACACCTGGTTACAATAAATAGAGAGGACGCAGCAATGGTTTTACTCCAGACGATGTTGCACGATCGTGCTATCTCGCGCTGTGATTTGATGTCATTAAACATTTTTTGTTTTGTTTGGTGTTTCGAAAGATAAGGTGTATACCAATCTTCCAAAGACCATTCTAGAGCTCAAGTAAGAAATTCAACGAACCAACTCTATAATTTAAACCCGTTATTTTGCCAAAATGTTATTGAAAATTTTGTGAAAACAACAAACGCCTGGCAACAGGGTTTTCTCTTCCTCCAACATGTATTCTAAGTCCACCATTTTCATGTATTCTATTCCTTTGATTATAATCGTTAATCACCGATGTCCTCACCATAACCAGTGACATGACCAGAAGAGTCGCAACAAAGGCACCCTGCATTCGGTTGTAACGGGTGCTGCTAAGGAGCGATATAAAGAGAAGAGAATCGAAGAAATACGCATTTTCAGGCGAAAGAAAAGACAGACAGAAAAGCTTGAAAATTGAGATGATACATGGTAACGGGAGTGAGGTCCGAACATTTTTCGAAAAAATAAGACGCCTGACCGATGGTGATTTAGATCGGGACATCTTCCTGCAAGGATGAAAACGGGAATCTATTGACAGATATCCCGATTATACTGATGATTTGGAGGGAACACTTCTCTAGCCTCTGAATGGAGGCGCTGACAATAATCCCACCAAAAGAAATGATAATCCGGAAACCACAATTTCGGAAGACAGCATTAAAATTCCGCTGCCCGACTATAATAAAGTCTTGAGAGATAAAGCTCGGCTTAAAAACAATAACGCCACAAGAGCCGATGACCTACCGTTATTCAAGAATTGACGTGAAACTCTCTTTAAATGGATTCTATGCAGAATATGGTCGGTCGAATGCAATACAAATAATTATAACCTCAGTGTGTTCCACGATCAATCCACAAGAAAGGCCGATTTCACCATTTTCGCCTATTTCCTTGGGAAAAGCGTTCTTCATATTGCATATAAAGTCCTGTCGAGCATATTATGTGAAATACTAAAGCCCATCGTAGACCGCTAATTGGACCTTATCAGTGAGGACTCAGACCTGGTAAATCTACTATCCACCAGATATTTCCGCTACGACAAATCTTGGAGAAGACCCTAGAGAAACAAATCGACATGCACCTTCTTTTCGTCGATTACAAAACCACTTTTTACAGTCCAATAAGGAATCACATATTCTCCACCATATCTGAATTTGGTATTCTTACAAAACTCATCCGTCTTTGCAGAATGACACTGAGCAACACTAGCAGCACAGTTAAAATCGGGAAGGATTTCTCTCCTCCAATCGACACCAAACGAGGTTTCAAGCAAGATCGAGATGATTCCTTATCTTGCGACTTTTTCAACCTAATGATAAAGAAGATCATCCGAACAGTTGATTTGAGACTTAGTGCCACGATATTCCACAAAAAAATTATGCTGCTGACGTATGCTGGTGATATCGATATCATTGGCCATAATACGCGTGAAGTCAGTACAGTATTCTCCAGAATAGCGAAAGAGTCGAGTAAAATGGGTCTTTTGGTGAACGCAGATAAAACAAAATACCTAGTGTGAACAAATAAACACTCCCAGCATCTTGAAAAACACGTCATTGTCGACAACATCTCCTTAGAGGTTGTTAGGCACTTCGTCTACCTAGAATCCAGCATAAACTCTTCCAGCGATGTCAGTATTGTGATAAGACGAAGGAAAACTCTTGGCAACTACCCAACAGAAAGGTGGACCAAATTTGAAATAGTTCTGAATTAGTTCCAAAAAGGACCAGTACTAGTTCCACTACAATACCCTTTAACATTGAACAAACTGACTGATTGGACTGTGTAGGTAATTTAAAAGCAGTGCTCTCTTTCTCGACGAACAAAACTCACGCTCTATAAGCCACTAATTATGCCCGTTCTATTATATGCAGCACAAACCTGGACGTTGAGCAGTTCTAATGAGAAGACTGGGAGACTTTGAGAGAAAGATCCTTCGTAAGATCTTCTGTTCAATTATTGTCAATGGCGAGTATCGAATTCAATGGAACCACAAGCTGTATGAGCTGTACGCCGATATCGACATAGTAAAGCGCATCAAAAACGCTGGATAGGGGCCGTATTGTACACCTCTGGATATCTTGAACCCTTGAATTGGGTAAAGTACTAGATTTTCAGTTCATTCAGATAGCAGCAAATCAGCATAAAGTATCCACTGCTTAAAGATATCCAATGCCGAACAATACGGCTCTAGATCATATGGAGCGGATTCAAAACGACGCTCCAGCGAAACAAAAAATTCGATTCGGTGCCCGGTGGCGGTTAACGCAGAAGAGGTCGCCCAAATCTTTATTGGAAGGATCAAGTGTTAGACAACCTGACGACGCTTGGTGTTTCCAACTGGCAGTAGCAAGTGCAAAACTGAAATGCCTGGTACAAATTTTTAAAAGAGGTCAAAACCGATCGATTGTTGTAGCGCCAGATTAATAAGTAAGTAAGAAAATAAGTATAATCGATAATTTTTTGTTTCTTGGATATATACTTGTACATTTTCGGTATATTTTTGAAATCTGAAAAAACACAATTTGGTTTTATGCAATAATTTCCATATTTATTGCATAATTTAAAAGATTTTAAAACTAGTACTTGTCATAGCCGATTTTGAAAATGTGAATTTTTCACAAAATGGCGGACTTCCGAATGTATAGTATTAAAGATTATTATGTATAAGATAAGCCTGCAAAAAAATCAAAACGATGGGTTCACTGGGTTTCGAGTAATTTTGGTAACCGACTTTGAAAACATGGTTTCGAGAAAAACGCTTTTGAAAATACGGGCCGGCGCGCTCTCGAAGACGTTTGTTTTTTTGAGATATCGACTTTTTTTTAGCTTTGAACTAAGGATTTCAGGTGGAATTCCTATTTAGCCAAGTCTGCCTTGGTTCGAAATGAGGTGATAGACTAGTTGGAAGGAAAGAGCAATCAATTGAAACACGTGTAGATAGTTCTAATCATGTTGGAAAGCCAAAGAAACATATGAAATTGAATTAGAGGCAAGTGTTATGCCTTTACCTCAGTCAATTCAAGTTATAAGGTCATCTCATCCACAAAATTCTCTACCATCAACTATAACTTCAAGTCGTAAATATTGATGAATTCTTAATTTCAGTTGATTACAAATGAGGTTAAATTGAAAATTTAGAAAGGTTTTTTAAACCGAAAGACCATGGCCTCGTCGCGAATCGAACCCGGGACCTCTGGGATAGCAGTCGAGCAAGCTACCTATTAGACTACCGAGGTCGCCCAAAAAAAAGTTCTGGATATATAATCACCCTTAAGACAAAATTTTGTTCAATCATTTATAGTTCCGCTTAAGTTAACCTCTCAGCTAAAGGACTTGAAAACAGGATCCGTCACGATAATGGTAAGGTCACTCAGAAAAAAAGTAGTTCCATTAACAGCGAAAACTGTTAAATTCCATCCAACAGACGAGTTTCTTCTATTTAACAGTCTGAAATGCTAAATTAACAGTGGATTGATTAAGTAAAACAGTCTATCAACAGTTCAGACTGTTAATTTGAAAAACTCGACTGCTGGGATGGGATTTAAACATTTCACTGTTAATTTTTTTTTGAGTTTTCAATTAAATGGAAAATTCAAGGAAAATATGATAATCAAGGAGCTCAGAGGAGGCTCTGATTCATAACAAAATTTTCTTTCTTGTATGGCTTTCCAAACATCATCATTATAGGGATGATGCCTATCGTCATACCCACTATTGTGTCATATGGTCTAAGGAGTTCGGAAAACGACCAGTGTGGAACCCAATCACATACAGATTCAGCCAATTATGTGGAATACAGTGAATAATATTGACTTTTTTAAACGCAAGTTTGCTTTTTTACTAATTGATCAAGGTAATTGATGTAATAATTAAATTTAAAGCAATTTATGAAGGATACAAATGTTGGATGTGATTGAAAAACGTGGTTTACCACGCTCCATACACTACTCACACCAAAAAAGCAATACCAGAGGAGCTGTATCGATCCAGATGGTGCCGGATATTTTCTTAGAAGTTTCATTTTATAACGTCTATTGTTTGTTGAATTCTTCAGAAATTAAGAAAACTTAACTCTTCTGCTTTCCCTTTGAGGGGTTATCAGCATCCCTTATAACCATCACTACTATCAGATGCTGAATAGAAAAATTAATTTAGTTACAATTAATTTAAACATGAATTCATCATTTTAGCATTTGTTTGTTTCCAGTACTTTAGCTCAATTCAACTGGGATATGACAAGTTGAGCGACCTAAGTGACCAGTGTACTCAAAACTCTGGGCGAGAACATTTATCAACAATTTCCGAGGCTAATCATAAAATTGTAATCTTACCCTCAACAGGCTTAATTGTTATTGTTGGACCTGTTGTTGTTGTTGTTGTTACAAACATTTAATGAAAACAACATTAGCATCTGAGGATAGCTCAACCCAAACCCAGTGGCCAAAAAGGATGATAGCACACGCCATTCACAACCCAAAAACATGGCTACGCGAGGCTTAGCTTCCGTTCAACATGCAAGGATCAACATTATGCATCATGTAGATGAATATAATAACTCATCATCAGCATCATCGACAATCAACAGGACATCAAGCAGCAGCAGCAGCAGCAATAAAGCAACAATAATAACAACAACAGTAGCAACAGCAACAACAACAGCAGCAACATCAACAACAGGAGTGCGAAGCAGTTTAGAATTCATGAAAGTTTCGCAAATTTCCATCTCCTAATTAGATCAATCTAAATGTAGTGGGCGACAAAGTGGAGCAAGCAACGGATATCATTTGCAGCATAACAACAATGACAATAGCAGCAACAACAACAACAACAACAACAACAACAACAACAACAACAACAACAACTATATACAATATCATGGGAAAACAACAAGAGCCAGAATCTGCACTGCTGCTAGGCCGGAAGGAAGGCATCACAGTGGCAACAGTGGCTGCTGTTGCTCTTTCAAACTTGTCGTCACCTCGTAGATTATAATAAATTTGGCTCGAACGTTAATGTTCTTGTTGTTATTGTTGTTGTTGTTTTTATTTTATTGTTAAGCTGCATACAAACAACAAATATTCATAGTCCTGTCAAGCCAGTCCTGACGACATGGCTTCTTGATATATTTCTATTTTATGCTTTATTTTATATAACATTTATTTTAATTTTGTTGTTGTTGTTGTTGTCGTTTTTTTTTCTTGTCTTGTGTTAACTTTATTTAAAAAAGTTTGTCCTGCGAGACAAACGCCAGTCACTCATTCACCGACTCACTCTCTTACTCACTCACTAGCTCACATTGAGTCATTGTCGCAGCCATTCCCCGAGGATCTGGCCAGATATAATAGAACACGCGAAATGTTAACAGTTTGTTGTTCAGCTAGAGTTGTGTGTGTGTGGGTGTTGCAAGAGCATCTCCTCTTCCCATAGGCAGAATATTCATTTCAGGATATCATTTCGTTTTTGGCTATTGTTGTTGTCTGTTGCTTGTCGTAAGCAACACTCTCCCAGGAGATAGCTTTCCTCTTACTTTACTTATTTTGTTAGACGTATATATGCCTGCCGCCTCCCTATGTCGTCACTACTACCTACCTTGTTCCTCCTAGTGTTGCCATCTTTCTTTTTTTTTACTTTTTAGATTTTGGCGCATTTTAATTTGAAAATATTTTAAAAATTTGCATTAAAACATCGTTTACTATGCAAACATTTAACAAGCACATTTCAGCACATGTATGGAATTTATAAAAGGTCCTTTGAAGTGCTCATTTGCATCAAGTACATTGGTGGTTTGGGTTTTGCGTATAAAATTAACACGTAGCTTTTTAAAATAAGCCAAGCATATTTTGTGAATTTTGATGAATTTGAAAATATGACAACAAATGGCTAATAAACAAAGATATTCAAATTAACATGAGGTTAAGTGCTTTAAGGTTATATTTTGGTGGATGGGTATTTATAAATAAAGGCTGAAATAATAATAAACTTAAGTATTTCAAGGTCATTATCATTCACGGTAGCGAAGGAAACAACATACATATTTACTTTAAAGTTTTCTAAAGATCGTTGCTTTATTTTGACACCCTTTCAATTTTATGATTTACTGAGAATCGTGAATGATAAAGACATTTAATATATGAGAAAGCTAAAGCTATTTGAAAGAGAAGGAGAAGTATAGGTTACCGTGCATTTTCGTTCGTGGATAACTTTAATCAAGAGCAAATTATGTGCTTCAAGCTTGTCGCAAATTTAGGGAACCACCCAACATACAGTCTGTTAAGCAAATAAGACCATGTACGGCATAATTTATCTAAAAATTTATTTAAGAAAATTTTTCCTTACATACATTCATTATACATGTTCCGAAGCACGATGCAATCATATTAATAAGATGTCCAATCCATGATACAATAAGAAGGTAGGGTAAGGAGCTTTGACAAGACCGTCTGCTAATGTCAAAACCATAAAATACAGTGCTACCATATCTAAAGAAAAAATCCCATGACAAATCCATGTTTCATGGTTTCAGTAGGTAAGCGTTTCATATGAAATGCGTTGCTGAAAATTATGATAAACGGGGAATTACTAATTTTTTGGGTGTTCCACTGTCAGACAAAATAAAAAAATTTTTTATTAGATATCGTATGCACATTCGCATAAAATTTTTATATAAGAAATTAAGAATACAAAAAGCTAAGCAAAAAATTATGGGCAATAGTAAATTAGTGAAAATAAAGCTTTAAAATTACTACAAAATTCATTGTTTCAATTATTGATACATTGATTCAATTTTTTTCTTATTTGCCCTATATATAATTCCCTTTCTAAGTTTTTGTCCCACATTTAAGAAAAATACAGAAAAGTGGCAACGCTAAAAGGCATTTTGACATAAGCAGACGGTCTTGTCACAGCTCCTTACCCTACCTTCTTATTGTATCATGGTCCAATCACCACTAGCGTTAATAATCGCTTGACATCTCCGCAGCGTACTTTCCACTAAATTGTCGGCATATTCGACAGGAAGTGCTCTCCAAATGCGTCGAATTTCTCGGGAAAGCTCTTTTAAAGTGTAGGTGGGTCTCCCTTGAAGCTTCTGCTTGATATAGCCCTAGACGTTTTCGATGGGACTAGCATCAGGCGATTGTGCAGGCCAATCTAATGTGACGATGCCTTTTTCGCGTTTCCAGTCGGTGCAGAGACGGCTGCGGTGTTTGGGGTCATTGTCCTCCTGCAGAATCCAGTCTTCGTTTTTTATTATAAATTGGCATTTCGCAGTCGGTAATAAAGCCTTCTCATAAATTTTGACCATTCTGGCAGCATTAAGGTTCTCGATAAAGAGGTGCAAAGCAGAGAACAGCTTGATTGCATTAAAATAGCGTTTCGAATATATCCTCAATATACGAGCACCGAATGTGCCTTCTGCATTAAAATTAATGCGCGAATACATGCACCAATCGCTGCGGATACGAATACCATAGAGTACGATTGGTCGCGATTACGATTGCCTACGAATCAAGAATACCCAACGAAGCGAGACATGAGCAACATTCGGCAAAAGCAACAAAAATTCATGCTTTTATGTCCATTCGTACCACGGAGAAAACACGCAGTCTGCAGTGTTGATTTTTTTGTATAATGTTTTTAATGAAATTAATGAAAATGTGAAATTTCTTTTTTAGAAATTAATTATATAAGAAAAACATATGACGGTTTCTTATATATACAGCGAACTCAAAATAAAGCTGTTTTTAACCCTTTTAAAAAATTTATCCATAAACCTTCCAACAAAATTTTTTAAGTATACTATCCCGGTAATTCAAAAGTATATGGGAACTTGAATCCGGTGTTATACAAGTCCGCTTCCACTCAACTATTTCTATGAAACTCACCCACTACTTGACCAAAAATATTGAAAAAAGTATAAATTCAGATTCATTGCTATCGAGAATTAAAACCTTAACCGGCATAAGTAAATAGAATACCTCATAAAGCTGCCTTGGCTTGATTACTCTATTAAAAATAGAATATTTTGAATAAAATTCAAGTCTAAATGAAAAACTCAAATCCTTTTAAAATTGAGAGGCAAAAGCACATTTATTCTTATTTCAAATAAACTTTCATAAATAGCCACCCATCCCTCCCTATTCAAACTCTAAGAGTCTTAAAATATGCCACAAGCAGTCAAAATGAAAACAATAACTTGCCTTCTCCACTGCATCAACATTTCATTGGTTTAGTAGCAACATCTGTACGTCAGTTGGTTGATGATCGTCGTGCTACGTGTCTTTCATGGCATTTCAAAATGAATTTAACCAAAAAATGTTTTACATCGATTTTCACTTGACCTCATCACACACACACACACACATACCGAGAGGGAGGACGACGACATCGACTACATCGACGACTTGTCTCATGCAAAATTCAATTGCATCGATTTGTATTGTGGCCTGCCGTTACAGCTTGGTAAGGCTTTCCTCTAGAAATAAATATCATGCCAGGACACTTGGTTGTTGGTTGTTTTTCATTTGTTTTCGTCTGTTAGTTTTTTGTTGTTCCTTGAACCAACTGTATTCACTGGCACATCATAAAAATGCAAAAATCAAAATGGTAAAAAAAACTGCACGAATATTTTTTGTGGCTTTGGAACGTGTTGGATGATGCCAGAATAAATGAATGCGTGTGTGTGTGTGTAAGAAACTCTAATGAAGGTAGATGTAGAAGACAACGTGTGGTAAGCGAATGTGGCAGAATGATTTTCAGCTTAATATGGCTAGGTGTGGTCAGTGGAAACTTACAAACTCCTGGATGAAATTATGAAAAATTGATTGAAGAAACCTAAAGGAAATCCAGCACATTCGATGGAGCAAAGAAAATACGTATTTTTATCATTTAAGGGGGGAACTAAAATGGGGCTAGAAGACTTAAAAAATTAAATTGTTTTGTTTTTATTCCATAAATTGTTATTAAAACCATTCGGAAATGTTATAAATGTTTCAAATACAAATTTCAATTCGTTCTAATGTCATGAAATATTAAGTGAGCATCCATAGTTAGCGTCAATAGTGGCGTCCGTGGCGTAGTTGGTTAAAGTGCGTGGCTGCTATGTCAACGAACCTGGAGACCCAGGTTCGAACCTCAGCAACGACAGAAAATTATTTGAATTAAAATAATTTTTCTGTACGGCCGCCACCTCTCTGCAGACAATGGCAAACCTCAGAGAGTAATCAAAATGCCATGTAAAGCTTCTTGAGAACGAGAACATTCCGTTCATCGCCGTTCGGAGTCGGCGTTAAACATGTAGGTCCGGTTCTCGGTCAATTGTGACAAACTTAATAACACGCACAACACAATTGATCATAAGAAGCTAGGTCAAAGTCCTTTCAAGGGCTGAAATGGCCAGTTATTTATTTTTTTTTTTATCCATAGTTAGATGCCCGAGCACGTGGCATATAAAGCTGAGCGGTCACTCGGGTGGTTATTTATATCCAAGTATGTATGCAGTCATTAATGCTTTTAAAATTTTGAGGAACGTTAACAGATGTTCTTTTTGTTATTTTTTTTTATCTCAAAAATATATCTTGGATAGAAAGTAGAAAGGAGTATTGGCGTCTTCTTAACAAAACGTCAGTTTTAACATTAGTTTAGCACCAACCTTCTTGATCCTTTCATGCCCTTATTGTAATGGGTTAGGCTACAAATTTTTTGAGAACAAATATGTGGTAGTCTGGACTCAAATATGAACTGACAATGATTTCAAAGTCTTTGGTATACCGGTTAGTTTGTTACAGGATGTTATCTATAGACAACACTTTTTTCATGTTTCTTTTTTTTAATAACTCCCTTACCTTATTTATTTATTTTGTTCTCTTGGTTTTGCAATAAAAAAGTATTTTAATGTTTTCAAACACTTTGTGTTAAAACACTTTTTTCGCGAAACGATCTTGATCTTGATTTTGACAATTTCACTCCACGGAGAATGGCTTCTTAATGAACACGTGCACAGGTTACAATAGAATAAATAGCTGCTTATTTGCACAACTCATAAGACTACATAATGCAAAAAACCGCAGGTCAAAAAAATGAAATTAGCGGGACTTAGAAGCCTATAAGTACTTTTGGCAACATTGGGCATGAGAGGGTTAACGTGCGTTTAAAGTTAAGAAACAAAATGTTAACATATGCGAAAAAAGAGAATGGTACTTCTACTCGCATTAGTAAACCACGAAAAATTTACTCGCAAGATATGGATTGACAACATATTGATCTACGCATAGACTGCAAAATCAATTCAGCGCCTTGGTTTTAATATCGAGGCCTCTACCTCTAATGGCGCAAAAAGGGAATCTACACTAAGGGAAAAAAATATTAAATTTATCCAAAAACTTTTTTAATTTATCCACAAAGCGAGTCATTTTTGCACCAATAACGCATTTATTTAAATCGACCACGTAAATATTTAAAATTTATTTAAATACTTTTTTAATTAAATAAAATATTAAAATATTTGAACAGAATTAATAAAAAATATATTTATATTATGCACAAATATATTTACATATCTTTCAAATATTTACTATTTGAAAATAAAACTATCGCATTTAAGGAAAATTTATATAAAAATATTGAAATTGAAAAACAATTTATTTGAATATTTCCCACGAGCTTCGTCCATATCATGGTGTAATTAACAAGGTGATCGTAAAATTTTAGCTTATCTCAAAAAAATTGTACCCACCGTTGTCAAAAACAGCTGTTGGTAAATTCCAAGCAAAAGTTGCATTACAATCTATTACAATTTTTTATTGAGTGCAAGCGATTTGACACTTTTCCGCAGCTTTTCTCTTTTTTTCTTACTTTCTCAACATTTTTTGACAACCGTAGGGAAATTAGTAAACGTCACGATCACCTTGTTAATTACACCATGGTCCATATCAAACGTCATTTAGTGGTATATTTTATTTTCTTTTGTGAAAATATGATTTGTGAGTCCGGTGGTGAGTGCGATGCATGATGAAATCATGTAGAGTGGAGTGACATTCTTGAGAAAATACCGAGTTGTCACTCCACCTTACATGAATTCATCATGCTTCGCACTCACCACCGCACTCACAAATCATATTTGCCAAATATCCATGATATATTACCCTTGAAAAATTAACTAAATGAGAACTATAAGACCTGCAACTGCTGGTGCGAAGAAACTGCATCGCACAGGAACAGAATGCGATGCTGCTGCTGCTTGGCGGCTGCTTGGCAGCTGTATGGAATATGTGTGTCAGTGTGTGGCATAAATAAAATTTAAATACGGGAAAAAAACGAGTTGTAAGGAAAATATTTGATTTATCCACGTAAATATTTAAATGAAATATATACTCAGGCGTGGATAACGTTAATATGCGTTATTTCCCTTAGTGTAGTGCCAGATATCTAGAGTACACTAATGATGTAAAGGAACACTTCTCTAGTCTTCTAAGTGGCGACTCTGATAACATTCCCTATAATGAAGTCTTGAAAGTTCGGATTAAAGATAACAAAGCCTCTGAAGACGATAACCTACCGGGTGAGCAATTTAAGAATGGAAGCGAGACTTTACTTAAAGGCATTCATGAGCTTCTATGCAGTATATAGTCAAACGCCCAACCGCCCAATCCACTAGAAAGGCAATCCTATCTATTACTATTTGTACCTACTACCGTTGAATAAACCTTCCGCCATCTTAAATTCTCAAATTCTTATCTCAGGTTTTTTAATAGGGCAATTCTGGCCTTATCTCAGCGACCTCGAGAGCCCTGGAGTGAACAATTTCTGATCCAAAAACGAATTTCTTGTAATATTTTCGACTTTATTGCAAAAAAAGTTCACAATTCCGGTGAAATGGTCGTCATTTTGGATCCGTAATGTTATATTCCGAAATTTGTGGTACAGGATCACACACATGAGTGGAAGTACACACTCATATGCCACAGAATAAATAGTTTTTTATCACTCTCAATAAAGTTCAACCCAAAAAAAAAATTTAAAGATTTTGAAAAAATGTAAAAGCGTTCTCTCTGTCAAAATAAAGTTCCGGGTAACTTTGTCCGCAAATTGGCATTATTAGTAGGACCTTAGCAGCTTGAGTGGATCACAGTGAAAAATCATGCAAGACTACTGATGAGTTGGTGTAGCGGCCAACGAAATAGTATGTCTAGTCTGCTGTGTGATTTGCTCAATACAGAGCCGTTGTTGTTGTTGTTGGTTGTTGCCTTCATTGTCGACATGTTATCTTGTGGTCAACATACTTGGTCTAAATTTCAAATCTGTTTTCAATATAAATGATGAAAGGTCATATTCAAATTTTATATTTTGAAAAAAATTCAAAATTTTTTTAAATTTCGTTAATAAAGCAGCCTTTTTATAAAAATGATGCACTTTAGTTACGAAAATGGTTCCGGAATCGGAAACGGCATTTTTTCCTTACGAAATCTATGCCACTTTGGGCCACAATGGGTTAAAATAAAATTTTTCAAACAAATAAACTTATAACTGGTCTGGATTAATGGAGTTCTTATTATTTGTCTGAAATTTTTCACAATTTTGCAAAATTTCTCGAACAATCATAATGCAGTCAAAACATCGAGAACTGCTCTGAAAATATTTAGATTTTTTTTTTGTCAAGCTCATCTTCTATAGTAGCGTCCGATGATGCCATAATAAGCTCGAATATCTTGTTCTACAACTTTGGACACTCATGGCTTAACAGTATAATTGCCCAACTTTAATCCAATATCAGACGCATCAATAGCTTCCCAGCAACAACAGCAACAATTTATAAATCAACAAAGAAGCCAAACTAAAAATATCTGCTGCTTCAAACCCAACAACCAGTTGACTCAAGAACTTAGAATTTATTTTTACCTCAATGGATTTACATAGCATTTAGCTCGAAATGTCATCATCTGCGCAACGTGTCTGTTTGGTTCACTTCAAAGCTACTCCGAATCCATTCACTTTAAATACAAAATGCTCTAAACTTTTCCCCACAATCGTTCTGGTTCTTGTTTGCTTTCTCTTTCCGTACCCAATGCCTTCAATATGGTTGGTTATTAGTTCTGACCAAAAACTCAGCAACCACACAAATAACAATGGTATAGATTACTATGCCGGATTGTATATCCTTGTGTATCCTTCAATTCGCTTCGTTGTCATGTTTCATTCATTCATGCTGTGGATAGTAGTGGGATGAACCATATAAAAACCTTCGTTCGTAGATGGGCGCAAATGGGCTGACATAACGACAAGCAGAGGGACATTGATTGATTCCTTGTGGCTAGCATACAAATTTCGTACAACTGTTCATTCATCATTCATCAGTGAGTAGTGTGGATAGAGTCAAAGATTTTTATTTGGTCATTGCTATAAAATTAGAAATTTAAATACAAAACGTAATTTAAATTGAGTACTTTTGATTTCATCGCTGGTGGTGAGTGGTGAGATGTGGTTGTTGCTGTTGCTGTTTTTGTTTCTGAGCCTCCTGGCTATAGTTTGATATTGTATGTATTTGAAATAGGATACCTTTGTAAAATTTGTGGCGTCCCCACAACTTTGGTTTTGTATCTATTTAAAGCGGAAATTACTTTTCGACTTAATCTGCTGATTTTTTTATTTTTTCTATTTTGTTTTATTGCCTTGGTCACTGCTCTAGGCTGTTTGCTCATCTTGCACACTTGCTGCTTACTTGGTCGGTTCTATTTTGGTCTTATAGGATTATATTAAGTTATTTTAAGCCCAGTGCTTGTGTTATTTTTGGACACAAGAACTGACTTTGCATACAGCATCATCAATATTGTCACCATCATCATTATCATCATCATCATCATCATCATCATCATCATCATCATCATCATCATCAACATTATCATCAACCTCACTACCATCATCATTACTAGAACTTTTGCTTACGTTGTCTGTATCTGGGAATCAAAGCATAATCACCAAATTGGATTTACAGTTTTATTGGCACAATTGTTGGAGACTCGTAGGTAAATAGCTTTGATTTGATTTTTATGGTTATACCACCTGTTTGCAGTTATTTCATAGCATCAAGTCTTTGGAATGTATTTTCGAGCCAAACTCCCAAGATATCTGGATAATAGAATATTTTAAAGACCATTTAAAATTCAGTTTGTAAGGAATTTAAAAGAAGAATTTAAAATTTTTACATACATACATATTTTGTCTTTTCTCAATTAGAGGTAATTTAACTCACTCTTTGAATATTTTATTTGTAAAATGAAAAAAAAATTAAAAAAAAATACGGCAGAAAGAGATTAAGATTATCCAATAATATTCCTTCCTTTGAAAAATTTTTCAATGTCAACTGAAATCGAACATAACTGGTCTACGCATCTCAACTTATTCAGCCACGCCCATCAAGTTATCCGTTTAGTATTCTAGTATTTCCAAAACGAAATTTAACTCAAATTAAACTCTGTGCAAATATAGTTTAATACGAGAGCAATTTGGGAAGTTAGTGAATTTTTTAATTTCCCGCGTAAGAAACTCTAAATGCAACACTGATCCTGTCAACTACTATCTGTTAATAGACTACTGTCTAGGCTTGAGTAGTTCATGATCGAACTAGTTCAATTGAACAATTCCCACTCATGAACTATGTGAACTAGTTAATTTAGTTCAATTGATTTTGCAGCGAGTAGGAACAAAACGAACGAGAGCAAAAATAATTAAATTTACCAAGCTATGATTGGAGTCTTTGGTTTGCCCAAACGAACTAAAAGACCTAACGAACTAAAAGAACAAACGAACTAAAAGAACTAACGAACCAAAAGAACAAACTAAAGAACTTAATGAACGAACATTACATATGATTGAACTAAAAAAAGCGATCTCTGTGGTGAACTAAAATGCCGAAGCCTACTACTATCAAAATTTCAGCTTGCTGCGACGCTTAGTTTGTGTTTGGCAGCCATTGACGGCAGACGTTCTTGTGAATTTTGAAAAAAATTTATTCCGTGTGTTCATCAAGCATTATTTTTTGCGCAAAAAAATCATCAGTCAAACCAAGGAAAGGCTTGATAAATACTATGGGGACTCTGCACCATCGATTGGAATGATTCACAAGTATTTTACTGAATTCCGATGCGGTCATACAAGCACAAGTGACGTCGAACGTTCTGGACGCCCAAATGAGGTCACCACACCAGAAATGGTCACTAAAATTCACGATATCGTGTTAGCCGATCGCAGAGTTAAAGTGCGCGAGATTGTTGAGACCGTAGGCATCTCAGACGAATGGGTGTGGAACATTTTGCGAAATTATTTGGATATGAAAAAATTATCCGCAAGATGGATGCCGCGTTTGCTCACCCTCGACCATAAACGCAATCTTGTGACTGATTCAAAAGCGTGTTTGGCTATGCTGAGCAAAGATAAGAAGGATTTTTTTCTTCGATTAGTAACCGTGGACGTGGCATTCTGGCCTCCATGGCGTGTGGCGTAGTTGGTTAAAGTGGTGGCCTCTATGTCAACGAACTTGGAGACCCGGGCTCGAACCCCAGCGAGGACAGAAAATTATTTGAATTTTAATGATTTATCTGTACGGCCGCCAACTCTCCGCAGACAATGGTAAACCTCAGAGAGTAATCAAAATGCCATGTAAAGCTTCTTGAGAATAAGAACATTCCGTTCATCGCCGTTTGGAGTCGGCGTTAAACCTGTAGGTCCATTTCTCGGTCAATTGTGTACAAACTTAATAACACGCACAACACAATTGATTATAAGAAGCTAGGTCAAAGTCCTTTTAACCCTTCGTGGGACCCTAAGGTCCGTAGGGACTTTTTCGATTTTGAATCGCAAATTACTCCTATTTTGGCCACTACGACCCCCTCCCAAAGTTACCATGTATTCCTGGAACATTTAGTTCTGCGTCTTTTACGGGTTCGATCATTAAAATCGGACCAGTGGTTACCGAGATCTAAGGATTTACTTTTACTGCCTACGAGAAAGGTCCCTAAAGTCCCATGGGACATAGTATGAAAATTAAGCAAATTAACGGTATTACTTCGAGGAATTCATTGTTTTATGGCTCAAAATTGCAGCTGCGTTTAGTTTCAAGGTAAAATAAATATTTTTGCTAATTTGGTTTTCCAAGAAATGAGCAGGGGGAGGTATAAGTTTGCTTATTTTATTGCTTTGTTCATCCCTGATGCATTTGTCTTATACCTGCGTGCCTACCTGAATGTTGGGGGAATAAAAAAGGTATATAAACCCCATAGGTATAGGTATAAATAGTACATTGTTCGGCTACCATGACAACAACGTTGCGCTATGCTCATATGTGCCGAAGAAAAATAAAGCAGTGGTACTCATTTCAACAGCACATTATACAAACGCCGTCGAAGGAGCACATAAAAAACCAATGGCCATTGTGGATTACAACAAAAATAAAGCTGGAGTGGACACGATGGACCAAATGCTAGGTACATACACGTGTAAAAGAGGTACTAAACGCTGGCCACTGGCCATGTTTTATAATATTGTGGACGTTGCTGCATTGGCGTCATTTATCGCCTATAATGACCTCAATCCGAGCCAGAAAAGCGACAGGAGGCGGTCGTTCTTATACAAATTAGTTCAGCAGTTGGCTACTCCCGAAATCGAAGAAAGGGGGCTCAATAATCGTATAACCCGCTACCCCCATATCAAGAGAGCTATGATGGACTACAACGTCATACCACTAGAAGAGAGCATTACAAGCGAAGCACCACCAATCCAACACAGGGATCAACGGAAAACTTGCTATTTATGTCAACAACACAACAACAGGCAACGTAAAACAAGATTTGCATGCTGCGATTGCAGGAAGTTTGTTTGTATGGAGCATTCAGAGCAGATGCACCGTTGCATGCCGTGCAAAACGTCCAGGATTCAGCGAGCAGAACAATAAAATAATATTAGATTAAGACTATATCTCAATAAAAATAATTAACATTTAATTTAAAACCAAAATTTGCCCGTGTTCAATCATTTTTAGTGCATTTTATAGGCAATTTTCATATTATGTCCCAGCGGACCTTAGGGACCTTTGACGTATAATTTACTTAGGGTCCCACGAAGGGTTAAGGGCTGAAATGACCAGTTATTGATTTATTTATTTTAGTAACCGTGGACGAAACATGGATCCATCACTACCCACCACAGTCAACGGAAGAGTTGAAACAGTGGACTTCACCGACTGAACGTCCTCCGAAGAAAGCGAAGACGGTGCTATCGGCCGGAAAGGTTATGGTGACAGTATTTTGGAATAAACGCGGTATTATATACATCGATTACCTTCCACCGAAAAGAACGATCAATGGCAAATACTATGCAGCCGAATTAGACTGTTGCAACGACGCTTTGAAAGAGAAACGTCCCCATTTAGCGAGGAAAAAAGTGATCTTCCATCAAGACAATGCGCGCATTTACACATGCCCAGCTCCCATTGCAAAATTCCATGAATTGAAGTACAAATTGCTTCCTCATCCAGCATATGCTCCAGATTTAGCCCCCAGCGACTATTTTTTGTTTCGAAACCTGAAGAAATGGCTCGGCGGAAAAAGATTCACCAACAGAGGCCTATTTTGAGCACCTTTCGAAAACGTATTTTTCGGATGGGATAAAAAAATTGGAGAAACGTTGCACGAGGTGTATCGAGATAAAAGAAAGGCAATAAAGAAGACTATATTGAGAAATAAAACATTTTTTTGTAGTAAAAATCATTCCTTGTTTCTTTTTTCACGGACTTATCAAACGGCCTCGTATTGAGCAGTTAAAGGTAATTGGAATTTTAAAATTACGCGGGCTGTGTTGGTCCGATTGGCACCATTAACGGATACATTTTAAACAACAAAATTTAATGAAATGTGAATTCAAAATTATTTTATATTTAACGACTTTATCGAAATTGCTTTTATTGTTTTTCAAAATATTCTCCATGAGGATCAATACACTTTTGCATACGTTTGAACTGATTTTGGAAGCATTCGGGTAGAAGTCCTTATTATAACAAGTACTTCTAGATAAATAACTCTTCGATTAAGCAATTTCTCAATCTCATTACTAAACAAAAAAGGCACCTCCATCACCGCAGCTCATGGTCTATTGAAGCTAATAATCTTTCGTCCACAGTTATCTATTGGTAGGTATTAAACATTCGATAAAGTTTCAATTAAGTCGTTTGATTTTTTGTAAAACTGCTTTGAGTCAATTCATCTTCCCCATTGTTTTCTCGCGCCCCAAGTCCTTTTCGTTTTACGAGCTGGTCGATATTTACCTCACAAAATTTCTTTCGATTCTGAATTCTCTTACAACCCGCTCTCAATGAATTTGTTAAGATGGAAAAAATTGGTAACAATCATGTGATACAATACTTTTATTTGAATGCCCTCAGTCCAACCTATATCAAAATGTAGCTAGATTCTACTCTGAGAGAGAATCTCTGCCACCCATCGCTTACAACAGTAAAATATTGGGTGGGAGAGTTTAAATGAGGCTGCATGAGCTTCCAAGACGAACATTGCAGTGATCGACTAAATGAGGAGACAACGCCAGAAATGGTGAAGAATACCCACAAAATGATATTGGATGACCGTCGACTGAAAGTGCACGAGATACCAAACATGGTAGGCATTTCAAAAAGTACTGTACATCGCATATTAACTGCAAATATGTACATGAGAAAGCTGTCCGCAATATGGATGCTGTGATTACTCTCAATTGAAAAAGAACAGCGTCGTGAGGGCGAGTTTAGCGATGTTTCAGAGCAATAAAACAGAGTTTTTGCATCGACATGGATGAAATATGGGTCCACCACTTCACTTCTGAGATGAAATTACAGTCAAACCATTGAACTGAAAGGGTTGCATTGGATCTAAAGAAGGTGAAAAGATTTCCATCTGCTGGCAAGGTTAGGTTAGGTTTTTGGGACGCGCATGGTTAATATTCATTGATTATCTTCAGAAAGGAAAAACTATCAACGGCGAGTATTATTGCAGTTTTTGAGTCATGAAGTCAAGAGAAAATGGCCACATTTGGCGAAAAAGAAAGTTTTGCTTCATCAAGAAAATATACGAGTTCACACATCCGTTTTCGCGATGACCAAAATCGAATTGTTCGAATTGCCTCAAACACCCTATTAATCCCCCTAAGATTATTTTCTGTTTTCAAACTTGAAAAATGGTTCGGTGGTTAAAGATTTGCCAAGAAAGAAGAGATGGAGCTAGCGATTACTGGTTTTTTTGTAGACACTCAATTTTCCTCGACAAAATCTAAGGTTTGATAGAATGACGTAAGAGCAAGGACAGAATCCAAAATCGTTGCAATTGACGACATCACAAAGCAATAGAATACATGAAAATATATGAACACGTCCACAATGAAATCGCTGGTTTTTAGCCGCAACGATAAATCGCAGACTTAGAGCCCAAACAGAACTTAAGCGGCAAAATACATGAAAATGTATGCAGCCGTCAAAAAAGAAATCGCCGTAGAAATCCGCGACGAAAAAACGCGAGAGTAGAATCCATTTTATTTTTTCTCCAACAGCTGCCGGATCTCTCTTTGAGTTGCGTAAGTGCTGCCATATTTTCTCAGTTTTTCCCATGAGCTGACGTTTTGTTATGTGTGTGTGTGTTGCATTCCATGAGCTGACGTTTCGTTTTGTGTGTATGTGTTGCAATTATACTAGGGATGTAACGGAGCTTCGAATTCGGTTCCGAAATGTCGGAACTTCCGATTGATTTTATACCTTCGACTCCGACTTCGGTTGTGATAATTTTGAATCGGAGTTATAACGAAGATCGAAACGAATTGATTCGATAAGATTTGACGTATCTCACACACGAGCGCAGTTCTCCGTAAAATAATTTTGATTAGTTATAAAGTGGCGTCCGTGGCGTAGTTGGTTAAAGTGCGTGGCCGCTATGTCAAAGGACCTTGGAGACCCAGGTTCGAACCTCAGCAGCGACAGAAAATTATTTGAATTAAAATAATTTTTCTGTACGGCCGCCACCTCTCTGCAGACAATGGCAAACCTCAGAGAGTAATCAAATGCCATGTAAAGCTTCTTGAGAATAAGAACATTACGTTCATCGCCGTTTGGAGTCGGCGTTAAACCTGTAGGTCCCTTTCTCGGTCAATTGTGTACAAACTTAATAACACGCATAACACAATTGATCATAAGAAGCTAGGTCAAAGTCCTTTCAAGGGTTGAAATGGCGTTATTTATTTTTTTTTTTTTTTGTAGTTATAAACTCTCTGGCAGCACTGTTCTTCAACGTTAACGTTTGCTTATTTTCGTATTTTTTTTCTTTTTCCCTTTCGATCTATTTCGATTGAATCTAACACATCTTTCTTTTAATCCGATTCCGACTTCGGCTCCGGCTCCGATAAATCAAATTGAAAAACTCTGGTTCCGGTAAACGTACCGTAAACGACTCCGTAATATCCCTTATTTATACCATTCACACACCGAAAAGCAACACTGATCCAACAACCGCTTCTATTCTGGACGTGTTCTTCGAATCTATGCTATTTTTGTTTCTTGCGACCGACAATTGCTCTGATCTGGTCGCAACGATTTTTAATTCGGTTCGGGCTCTTAGAATTTATGCTATTGTTTCTCTAGAAACCGATGATTTTCTCTGTGAGTGCTATTAGTGTTGCAATATTTTTGCTAACAATAGGGTATGTTCAAAGCAATTTTCTTAATTTATATTATGTCTTGACGTTTCTTTTTTGTCTGTGTTGAACATAAACAAGTGAAAATACCTAAAATACACTAAATTTGCTAAAGTCGCCATATCTTCATTCTGGACGTGTTCTCTACGATTGACAACCAGAGAGGATCTTCGATAGCAACGATTTTTGATTCTATTTGGGTTTCTAAGTTCGGCGATTGTTGGCTCTCATTCTATTTCATAAATGTTAGTTTGTGCGGAAAAAAATCCTTTTTTGAGAGAAGACATATTCTCCAGTTAACCCTTAAGTATTATTGTGGAAAAAAATTACGAAAATACTGTTGCTGGTCTGTGGGACCCAAGAGCATTTTGCTGTTTAATAAAACTTGTACATTTATTTTTTTTTTTTTTTTTGTTTATCCAAGAATGTTTTAAAAAGTTTAAACTAGTCATTTAGATTTACAATAAAAGGAAGAAATAAAATTTTTCACGACGGGATGAACTAATTTCATTTAATTTCTTAGTCGATAAAATAGACAAAAAATATACGTTGAATATTTGGATGTGGACCAACAGACCAACAACAGTACTTAAGGGTTGATGGATATCTCAAGATTTAAGCTTTGATATTTTTTGTGATAACTCAGTTAAACAAAAAAAAAAATCACAATCATCCCTATTATGAGTAAAATTTCGCCCGGAAATGAAAAAAGGGAATTTTATTTTTTAGACAGGGAATGCTTTTAAAGATTTTTAAAGAAGAATGCAAATATTTGTTTTCAAATTTTTCAAAAGTACAGTGAACATTTCTAAAAATAAGAAAACTCCCTTTTTTAATTCCGTGCGAAATTTCATTCACAATAGAGCTGAATACATAAATAGATTTACTTTCTTAATTCATAAATTAATTTTATTTGTGATATATTTACATAAATGATGACAAATTCCAAAACTTTCTAAAAAAGAATCTTTTATAAAAACATCAAAAATTATTCTTATAAATGAATAAAAGTCAAGTTAATCTTAATTCTTAAATTTTTTAAAAACTAACCTATAAAACCTATCTACAAATAAAGCACAATACATGGTTGTAGACTTGAAAAATCTCTAAACTGAATAAAGAACATAGGGCAACAACGGCTAAAATTCGCCCCGCTCTGTTAGTTGCATGAGCTTTACAACCTTCTTATAGAGCAACTCCCTGGCATCAACACCCCAAACAAAGTCGAGATGATTAAAATGCTCATAGTTGACCAAGAACTTTCCAATAACATTGGGCAGCTGCAGATGTAGGTGCTCCACATCGGCGGGTGTTGCCAGCCAATCGTTTTGCGAGTAGTGCAGAGCCACCTTGTTGCGTACATTTTCCATTTTATAACTAGGCGGTACGATGGAATTGTAATGCAGATGATTGCGTATCCAGCCATAGTCGTACTGACGAAAACGACCAGAACGTTTTAATTGGCCGAAATGCTGCATTTGTTTGGTAGAGGCACCAGCGGGATCATGACCCAGAATGACGGGCAGCATGGTCTAGAGAAAGATGTAAATACACAAAAACTGTTAAGGCTTAAACGGAGTAAACGTTTGTACGGGGCTTACCTCATTCATTTGATGCTTATCGAAGCCGGTTATTAAGAATATCACATTTGAGCAAATCTCTTTGGTGATCGTGTCATCATCACAAATCATTTGACTGAACATTGTAAGAAACTCATTGCTTGGCAGAAATTCATGAGCTCCAATCAGCTTGAGCAGCATCTGAGAAATATTAAGAATTAAAGATAAGAAATCTCATTTTAATAAATATAATTTACATACACTCAAAGGATCTTGAAAGAAAGCCAGAAAATCTACAACGGGACTTTTGCAGTGCTTTATAAATGCCACCGGAGCTAAAGCCTGCATCAGTATAATTTTATCCGCGTACTCAGGGCGTTCACTGCACATGATCCAATATATCATAGTGCCCTGGGAATGGCCAATATAGTGTAGCTGTGTGTTGTTCGTCGTATTGAGTACATGATCGATAGCGGCTGGTATATCGTATTTACCCATTTCATGAAAGCTAAAGTCCCAGAACTTGGCTTGCTTGGTATTGTAGCGGGTATGGTTTCGCGAATATGTATTGCCGCGCACATTTATCATCCAGACATCGTAGCCAAGATCATGCAACAGGTAGGCTAAAAACAAGAGAGATTCACAGAATTAGTTCATGTGATAATTAAATGTTATGGGGGGAAATAATGACAAAAATAATCATGACAAAGAGTAATAGAGTGCTACGACTCTTGGACATATGTTTATATATTTAACACGTGCGTGTATCTCTCAAATATCACCACTTGATACGCATCATTGATTGCCACGCTAAGTAAAAATTTGTAGATGTATTTTTTTAAATAAGAGTTTTTAATAAAAATATCTTACTCAAAACAAAATATTTTTTTAACAACTTCTTAAAATAGAAAGCCCTAGAGATTATCGCTAGAGGTCAACCGGATTAATATAACGGTATTTTACAAAAATCTATAAAATTTGGGGTTTTTTTGCAATTGAGCAGAATATTAAATATAAGTTAATGGTTTCTGGAAAAATTGTCTAAACATGCCATCTTTATATAAATCAGAGGTCAAATTAAGGCCGATCACAGATTTAGAAAAAATATCAGGCGGTGACTCACTTTTTCAAAATAGGTTCATTACTTAATCTAATGTTTTGTTTTTTTTATTTTTAAGATTTGATGAAACTGATGGGTCCAAATTAATTATGGAAAAATAGCAGATTTTACAAAAAAAAAATTAAATTCCCATTCAAGATTGCATGCATACATTTGTTGCTAACAAAAACCTACAAAATTCAATTCACTTGTTTCAATGGGTTAATGTACTGACAATAGTGAAAAGCGCAACAAATGTTGAGCATCCAGAGAATGTGTAAATTAAAAACAACAACAAAAGTGCAAATGTGATAATGTGCATGAAAACCCATTTATTCATGGTGAACGTTTTCCTTGTTCAAATTGTGAGTTTCTCAATACACTGGGTTTCAAAATTATAGATCCACTCTTAAATTGAGTACTTTTACCATTTACTCAAAATTAAGTATTATTCAAGCCATTGATTTAAATGAAATAAAATAAATATTTTAATCCAGAAATATTGACAAGTATAAAGAAATTTTTTATTGCTACTAACTTGCTGTCCATAAATTTTAACAACTTCAAGCAATCTTTTCAATCAAACTTAAGGGGGGAAATATACCCAGAGGCCGAAAAAAGGTTATGTTTGTGCATTTTTTAAGGAAACCTAAGGGATATTTTTAATTTAGGGTTTTTATACCTTACGGGGACATATAGGTTTCAAATTTAAAAAAAAAATTTTTTCGGGAATTTGTTCCTTTGAGAAGGAAAAAAGATATCGTTTTCAAATTTTGCACATATATTTATTAACGTTTAAAGAATACAAAAAAAAATGCCAAAAAATTGACGGTGTGCAGGATATAACCAGTCTGAAACATCTGAGGAAAAAATAAAAAAAAACAAATTAATCCTTGTTTAAGTGGCCACCACCTGAACGAGGATAATTTCTATCCGCCGAAAAAAAAAGAAAATGGCGGCCATTTGAAAAAAGATTGATTTTCGAGGTTACAAAATCGGTCGCCATTTTATTTTTCTTCGGCGGATAAAAATTATTCTAGTTCAGGCGGTGGCCACTTAAACAAGGATTAATTTGTTTTTTTTTTATTTTTTCCTCAGATGTTTCTGACTGGTGATATCCTGCACACCGTCAATTTTTTGACATTTTTTTAAAATAAATCAAGTTACGTCAAAAACCGCTTCAAACATTCTGAAAAAAAATTTTTTGTATTCTTTAAATGTTAAATACGTGGAAAATTTGAAAACGATATCTTTTTTCCTTCTATGAAAAAAAAATCCCGAAAAAAATTTTTTTTTAAAAATTTGTAACCTTAATTTGTAAACATACACATTCAAGAATATGTTAAATATTTTTTTATTAAAAAAATTTGATATTATGGTAGATACAGCATTTTTTGTAGAACGCTCTGAAAATGCGGTGACCAAGATTGCTCCTCCTAAATTCAACTGAAACAAAAAAATTAAAAATATTATTAAACTAAATACTTAAAAATCGTACTTGTCATAGCCGATTTTGAAAATATTGATTTTTCACAAAATGGCGGACTTCCGAACGTAAATTAACGATTTTCGACTTAAAATTCGTCATTATTTTACCTAAAAAAACTGAACGAAGCTACGAAAAAAAAAATCCTATGACAAGTACGAGATTATTATGAAATAATTCTGCAAAAAAATATAAACGATCGATTCTCTGAGTTTCGAGAAATCTTGGTCACCGACTTTGCAAACATGGTTTCGAGAAAAACGCGTTTCAAAATAAGGGCCAGCACTGCGCGCTCTAGAAGGCGGTTCACTGACTAGGCTATAACTTTGTTATTTTTTTTAGATATTGACTTTAAATTTTCACCACATATTCTTGAGACTTTAGAAAATATAAAAAGAAAATATAAAAAAATTATATTATTGTAAAATAATAGTAAATATTATAAAATAAGCTTTAAGAAAATATAAAAAAAAATTTTCGAAAAAAAAAGTTCTTGGTATACTTCCCCCCTTAATGCTATTGACGCATAGTCAGAGTCAAAAATAAAAGTTTTCTTTTACAAATAAAACATACTTTTTAAACATAAATTAGCAATGTACCATAGCAACCGTTTTTTTTTTTAATTTATATCTATATCTACATATATCTACTAGTATCGCCTGTGGCCGAAATTCGAAAATTTAAAAATGGATTTTGTCTGTATTTTAATTGAAAAACTTGTAGTAAAGCTAAAAAATGCTAAGTTGCCAAATACTTTTGGGTAATAAAATGAATGAAATTAAAATTAATTTTTATTAAAGTGAATTATTTCGTAAAGATTATATTAAAAAAATTAATTCGCATGCATGTATGGTATTAATTATTGTTAATGTTTAGGTTTGATAGTCTTCTGAATTGGTAACAATAAATTTTCCAGAAGAATTCGACTTCACAACACGTTTTATTCAAATCAAATTTGAAATTTTAATTGCATTGAAATAAAATTCGATAAAAAAATTAATGTCATAAACATATGTTTTTCAATACAATTTTTTATCACTTTCCTTATGTATTCGCCACTAGTACTCTCACTAGTAATCTCAGGAGAGAGAAAAATGTTAGCGGAATACGGAGCTTACTTTGTGTGTACGTTCTGATTTGGTGTACAGAAAATCGTTCGTCTCTGTTTATATTCGTCGTTTTTTGTTTTCTTTCTTCGCCCATGTGCAAACGTAATTGAACTTATACCGTACCACCAGTAGCAAAAAATCACAAAATATTAAATCCATTCTGAATTTCTATGTTCTATGACTTTTATTTCCAAAGCTATTCGATATCAAAAATTTGACTTATATATGCGGAGACACACCTCCTTATTTAATGCCCGTCACAGAATCTACTTTCCATATTCTACTTTCTAGTAAAAGGATACCACCAAGTGGGAACTCCATAATGATTTGTATTCTTAGAAGGCATTTACTTCCATTTACATGGAAAAGGTAAATCTTAGAATTGTATGGGTGGTGCGACGTCCCCTTATCCAATGCTCGCTAAATTTTTCGCTATTTTTTTTTTCAAAGCATACGACTTAATAGAAAGTTCCTATCGATTTTCATTGATTTGAGACTTATGGTTCGAAAGTTATACCGAAAATTTGGGCTGAAAAGTGGAACGGTACGTTTGATTTAAGTTCGAATATCGATTTCTGAGGCTATGTAACCTATAACTCTAAATCTATGCGATATCGCAAATTTGGGTTCTAAGCAATATACCACACCTCATTGCCTACACACTGTTTTTAAAATGAAAATCAATCCTTGGTATGTGTATAATAAATTCCTCAATGTATTCGGTGCACTTCTTATTTTTACTCTTATTCACTTAAAAAAATTGTCAAAATCGTTTGAAAAAAAATGAAGAAAACGGTTAACTGTTTTTCCTACGCCCATTTATGATTTCTATATCCATTTCTATATCCATATCTATATCTATATCTATATCTTTATCTATATCTATATCTATATCTATATCTATATCTATATCTATATCTTTATCTATATCTATATCTATATCTATATCTATATCTATATCTATATCTATATCTATATCTATATCTATATCTATATCTATATCTATATCTATATCTATATCTATATCTATATCTATATCTATATCTATATCTATATCTATATCTATATCTATATCTATATCTATATCTATATCTATATCTATATCTATATCTATATCTATATCTATATCTATATCTATATCTATATCTATATCTATATCTATATCTATATCTATATCTATATCTATATCTATATCTATATCTATATCTATATCTATATCTATATCTATATCTATATCTATATCTATATCTATATCTATATCTATATCTATATCTATATCTATATCTATATCTATATCTATATCTATATCTATATCTATATCTATATCTATATCTATATCTATATCTATATCTATATCTATATCTATATCTATATCTATATCTATATCTATATCTATTTCTATATCTATATCCATATCTAGCTTAAGGCTGGTATTTTTATTTTCTACTTTGATATTTTTTGATGATGTTGTTAAATTAATGTTTTTCAAGTATCAAAAAAGAAAATAAAATCTTGACCTTAAGCTGGTATTTTAAATTAAAACTTTTAGACAGGGTGTTGTCCAGAAATATTTGAAGAATCCAAATAGAGAAAATTACCGTTGGTACCATTTCTGATACTCGAGGTAGAAAATTTTATATTAATTTTTTTGAAAAAGTGAAAAAATTGCATTCAAGTATACATTTCTCAAAAATAGGAAGATGCATATGCAAAAATTATGATAATTATTAGTTCGGCAAATTTAAGGAATACGTTAACAGTATAATCAATACCACCTAAATTTAGACTATTGGGTAACAATCAAAAGATCTGTGCTATCTCGATTACAACTTTTGCTTCGAATATCCTTCACACAGGACACTGTGGTTTAAAATTGTGAGTGGCATCGTGTTAACTAATGTATTGTTAGTTTAAGCCTATACCTACTTTTGTTTTAAGACATACGTAGTTTTTTTTATAAAAGTCAAAGCATTTTAAGGTCGTTATTTTTTACTGTTTTCCTCAAAAAACAACTTTGTCCTTGCGGGGCAGGAAGACATCCTTTTTTTTCCTTAAAATGTTTTTTGGTTGATCTTGACAACCCCTTGCAACTTATGTTTAGTATCTACCTGCCTCATGTTATAAAAAAAAAACATCACCAAAAAGCCATATTTGAGATAAATATTGAGAATAATATCAGTCACCCGGAAGCCTGAAATATTAATGTTTTCAGTTATATTATTTGTGTTTCTTGTAAGATGATAAGCAGTTGATTGCAATTAGAAGTTGATTCAAATAATAATCGATCGGAAAGGTTAATGTGTTAATACTTGTTTTTACGAATTTTTTCAATATTATTTTTTTTAATATATTAATTTTTTTACTGACCACTGTCAGTTGAAAAAAAAAAACTCAAATTGAACTGAAATCCTTTGCCAGGACTTAACCATAAAAAAAAGCACGCAGTGCCGTAAAAAACGAATTTTGGCATCATGACATGACAAAAATTAGCATATACAGCCGTGGACACATAAATAGCACAAAAATACATGTAGGGTGTTTCACATGAATTTAAATAAAATACATAGAGGAAAACAAGAATTTATTTCATGGTATTTGAATTTAAACATTAAAAACTTATAATCAGTAGTAACTTTGTAATTACGAATTAAAAATTAGAAAATTAATCAAAAATTTGAAATTGCTCCTTAGCTGAGGTGGACATATAAATAGCACAATTTGGATTCTGGAAAAAAGGCATAGTAATTTATTTTTATTTTACAATGTGCTTACGAATATGCTTACTAGTACTTGGTACTGTATCCCGAATTATCCAAAACAGCCCGACATCTTCGTCCCATACTCTCCACAAGCTTCCTGACCTTATCCTTCGGAATAGAGTACCAAGCCTTTTAATTCCACTCCATAACTCATCTAAATTTCGAAAAATTTGATTACTTATGCTGACCTTCACATCATTCCATAAATTTTCTATGGGATTGAGGTCAGGGCTTTGAGCCGGCCAATTCAAAATATTTCTTTATTCCTTTTTTAGCCAATCAATCACAACCTTTGTCGTGTATTTTGGATAATTATCGTGCATAAAAGTCCACTTAATAGGCATGTTCTCAAATCTAAATAGTTCCATCTGGTTACTAAGAATATCTTAATACATATTTTTGTCCATTATTCCTGGTATACGAAAAATGGGCCCAACCCCGTGCCAGGAAAATGCTCCCCAAGCCATTAAATTCTATCCATGCTTTAATGATTTTTTTGTATACTTAGGATTCAACTCTTGGCGTTTGGGGCGCCGAACAAAAGTTTTTCCATCTGGTCCAACCGTATTAAATTAAGTTTCGTCAGTCCAGATCACGTTCTTACAAAGTTGGTCTTCTTTATTCACATGGGCCCTTGCAAACGCTAAACGATCCTTTATATTTTTTTTTTTAAGAGCGGCTTTCTTCGGCTAATCCGTCCATAAAGATTAGCTTAATATAGTATCATAGATACTCGTTTTCTTGAAACATTAAGGTTATTTTCTTCATTTATTTCCCTCATAATTTGCTTTGCTGACTTGAAAGGATCAGTCTTACTTTTGCGAACTATAAGTCTATCAGTAGAAGTGGTGGTTTTACGGGGTCTAGGATTGAGCGGCTTATTCTCGAAATTATTTTAACCTTTTGATTTAACCAGCTTGAGTGCATTATAGACCATTTTTCGCGAAATTTTTAGAATATCCGCGATTTCAGATGGTTTTTTGCCTTTTCGACTTAGTTCGTGTATTATAGACCTTTTTTCCGGAGTGCGATGTTTGCCGCGACCCATTTTATTTAGAATCGGCGAAATTAACTGAATGCAACTCTAAAATTTTTACAAACACCCGATCTTGTTAACTTTTATTCACCAACTAACATGTATGCTATTTATACGACCACAGCAGATCGTACATGCCTATAAAGAAAGAGATGGCCTGAGCAAATAAAAGTAAGTAACGGTACATCTCTCTCGGAGTTTTAAACAACGTCACACTCGAGTCTCACAAAATTATAAGTACAGTTAATGAATGCATTATTAGACTCAAACGAAACGTTTAAGAAATAAGTTGACATTTGTTCTATTTATGTGTCCATGGCTGTATAATCATTCCAGTAAATCAATTATTTCAGTTTTTTATTGAATTTTTTACCTAAATTTTTTACACATTCGAAAAATGACATCCGCAATATCCCAATTAAAAACTTTTTAATGTCATCTTGCTAATTTTTGGAATATTTGTACTTATTCTATCAATACCCTTTAATAACACCAACTTCTGTTATTCAACTTCATTTTTTTAAACCATAATCTTGGTTAATATGCCTGCTGTAGTAATAAATTTAGTTCAGTCCAAAATTAGACTTCCACCGTACAAAATTTATTGGATAAACTTTGCACCTTAATACCAATTTTTCACTTTCAAACACGATATCATATTTTAAATAAATATTAAATTTTAACAAAAAATCACGTAGAACTTTTAAAAATCGTCAATGTCGTCAATAGAAGTCGCCAATTGCAAATCGAATGGTGTTAAATTTTATTTATTCATAACGTCATGCCTTAAAGATAATTGGGTCTAAAAACTTCAATAGAAACAAGTAGAACCTTAACTCAAATCTGATCTGTGGGAGATTCAGAGATTATATTTCGAGATTATTTAAATCATTGAAAAATAAACTTGATTTTTATGGTAATTTTAATAAGCAATAAAGATGTGAAACAATATTAATCGTACAAATTAACCCAATTAATAATATCAAAAATCACTCCGTTCTCACACATACCCAGATTAAATTTATTTAGATCTATTCGTTAGATTTTAAGAATAATGTGATCAAATAAATAATGGAATAATCTTTGTTAAACATTTTTGTGTATGTTCTGTTTGTTCTGGTTGTTAGGTCAACTTGGAGTGAATGAGAACGAAATTTGTTTTTTATTTAAAATAGATCGCCGAATCTAGATCAACGATCATGGAACAAAGCTATTCATATTTTTAGAACCCACTTCCAAGCCATAACATCTTCCAGTTTCAAATGAGTGACACAGTTAAGAGAAGAGATTCTATGATTCAACGACTCAACAACCGTTCAACATCAAGCAGACTTATAATGGCCAACTTTCGTTACTTTGTGAGACCACTATTCTTTTCTATTCTCCCACCATACTGCCAAAGATATAAAAAAAAAATTAATAAAGATCCATATAAAATTGTGAATTGAGAAATGAAGAGAAATGTTTTTTATCCACTGAAAGATTATTGACATCATGGAAAACGTGTTTCAACTTGATATGGTAGTTTGTTTTTAGAAAAAAATTAAATAAATGACCCAAAGTCACAAGCCTATTGAAATAAATTTGACTAAACTTAATATGGAATTGTATGGAAACCAAATGAAAAATTTAAATATTGGGTTGGGGAAGAAGTATTCGGAGTTTTTTAGAAAAAATATACAACATTTTTGATTTATTAAAAAAAAAAAAAACAAAAAAAAAGCCAAAATATATATATGATACTACATGTTGTTTTATACAAAAACATTTTATTCATCCATTTATTGCCCATTTTTTCAACCTTCTGTCATTTTTCGGCTAGACCATGATTCCTTATTTTAGAATTCCGAAATTTTATCTTTGAAAAACTGATACAGGTCCTTTTCGCAGACGTCTATTGAGACAAATTTCAAGCACCAGCAGGAGGGTGTTGAAGAGATTGGAACAAGTGAAACGATCAAGAATATATGGTGGATGCATCAAAACTTCCCAGACAAAGTCTCTTAGTTTTTGCCAGATCAACAAAGGTGTATGTGGCCTAGCGTTGTCTTAACTCTTTGACGACCATTGGGACACCGGTGACCCTTTTACTTTCGATTTTTTCCTGGAAAAACTATGCAAACGATTTTTCTTTGCAAGGTATCATTCAACAGGGAATGAATGTGGCTTTCAGAAAGTACTTAATTTTCAAGGGTAAATTCATCCCTTTGCCTACCAGAACACCCCAAAGTCGAAAAATCTTTACTTTTTCTCCCCCTTCTTCTTGCTGCAATATTTTGGGGGTGGGAGGAACTATAAGTAAAAAATTTTTGGGGAAGTTGCGGGCAACCTTCCACGATTTAACAAAAAATAGCAAAAAAAGATGGTCCACGGGCTATCCACGCGGCCACCAAATCTGACGGGACCTATATGTCCCAATGGTCGTCAACGGTAAAAATCTAAGACATATTTAATTTTGTTGAAAAGTTAATTTGGAATAAAAATAAACTTGTTTGGATTTTTGATCAATGCATTGAATCTTCATTTTCTTATGATGAAATATGAAATATAAGTTATTTCGATCATTGGCGAAGCAAAATAGTTTTTTGCAAAAGGCACAAATAGTTTTTGTTTGATGGCCTTATTGTTGTTTTGAGCAGAAAATACATCCTTTCGTCCCGTTTTACTTTTGCAGAATTAGCGGACAGGGAAGTGATATCCGCAAGTTTAAATCTCTTAGGTGCCTGTCTTACAACATCGCGTTTGGTGACCGTATTGATCATTTGAGTAGCCAGTTGCCCATGGACTTCCAATGCAGATATAGAAAATGCATCATTATTCGAAGTAGAAATTTTGTTGTAACCACAGTGCACAGCTGCGGATTTACATACGGGTTGAAAAGGCTTTGGCCGCCATCCCCCTTGAAGAATTTTTTGCATGGGAAAAAAAATTGAAAAAAGCACTAAAAGCCTTTTCAGCCTCGCCTTTGAACTATAAAACTGTTAGCTCAGTCCTTCCTCACTCTGGTGAATCCTAGATCCGCCACTGATTGTGTACACTTAAATCAAAGCGATCGCAGAAAAGACGTAAGTAGAATTTGGTCTTTGATTTGCAATCGTGTTCGTAGTAATACTGAAACAAAAACACAAAATCAAAAGTGTAATTTTCTTTCTAATGGTGGTACTTTGGCCACTCTACGACTATTGGTCCAAAAGATATTTCCAAAATAGGTCAAAAATTCGTTAAAAAATCCCAACAATTTTTTTGTTACGGAGTTTTGTTTTTCATCAAATGAAAGATCCTATTTTTAGGAAAATTTAACCTATTTTGTGATATTTTGAATAGTCGTAAAGAAATCAAAGTACCACCATTGGAAAGGGTATTTTTCAACCTTTCATTGGATGTCAAACATTACGCCGGTTTTTTAACAATATTTTTAAATATTTTGGGAATATCTCCTAAACCAATAGTCATAGTCATCATAGTACAATAGTCATAGTACATAGAGGTCAAAGTACCATCATTGCAAAGGTTATTTTTTAAACTTTCACTGGTAAAGTTTCATAACAGATTAAAAACAACGAGTTCTCATGAAGTAAATTAAAATTCAACCTCAATCTTTTCGTTTGCATACTGTCAACGAAAGAAAATAGTGGTATACATTTTTACGACCATTGAGACACATAGATGCCATGATTTTTCACACTTTTGCAGGTAAAAAAATTGTTTTTGTGACACTTTTGTTTAGTAATATGAAGTCGCTTAACACGAATCCGTTGTCGTATTAACGAATTTTCCAGCGGTTCAGGAGCGGTCGTCAAAGGGTTAATGAAATGCAACGCCTTTCCTGTTGATCAATTCCGACCTCTTGTTTTTAATGCCTTGCTTCAATCGTATTAATTGCTGGCAGTAAAGATTCTAATCAATCGTTTAGCTAGGCGGTAATAGCTCATAATGGATGATACCCTTGTAGTCTCATCAAACACTCAGCATCGACTTCCATGTCGTTATCCCACCAAGACCATGGGATCCATTTTTCATCAGAGTATGGTAACGTTTTAAAATGACTCCAGAGAATTACAGATTGAAATTCGGCCCATTACATTATTTGCACTTAGTTCATGAGGCACCCAAACATGGACCTACTTTTTTAAATCAACTTTAGGAGAATGTTTTGCTTCAAAATTTACAGAACGAAAGCGGTCGACCCTTTTCCTGGCAGTTGACTGGATAAGAAATAGAAAAAGAATAAGTATTAGGACAAAGGCTGAAAAAAGAAGTTGGACAAGGATTAGGAAAGAGACTCGAACAAAGATAAAATAAAAATAAATAACTGGCCATTTCAGCCCTTGAAAGGACTTTGACCTAGCTTCTTATGATCAATTGTGTTGTGCGTGTTATTAAGTTTGTACACAATTGACCGAGAACCGGACCTACATGCTTAACGCCGACTCCGAACGGCGATGAACGGAATGTTCTCGTTCTCAAGAAGCTTTACATGGCATTTTGATTACTCTCTGAGGTTTGCCATTGTCTGCAGAGAGGTGGCGGCCGTACAGAAAAATTATTTTAATTCAAATAATTTTCTGTCGCTGCTGGGGTTCGAACCTGGGTCTCCAAAGTTCGTTGACATAGCGGCCACGCACTTTAACCAACTACGCCACGGTCGCCACTCGAACAAAGATAAGGTCAGGAATATGGGCATAAATAAAATCAAGAGTTTGAATATGGATAAGGATGAAGACAAGTTTAGGATAAAAGAAATGGAAAGGAAAGGGGCAAGAACTAAGACAAGGATAAAGATACGTTGTCACAAGGATAACAAGGATGAATTCAAGTTTGTTAGAATAGAAATTGGAGTAATTTAAACGATCTAATTTTGAAGGGAAATGTGTAACTTTTATCAATTTCTCTTTTAGCTTTGAAACAAGGCTTTTAGGCATTATATCAACTCAGTTTAAGTGAAACATTTATAGGATGTTCTAAGCGTGGCGATGTTTTGAAACATGAGAATTTTGGAGGAAAGTGTTATGTCTTTACCCTAGCCACATCAAGTTTTTAGGCAATTCTTTCCACAAACTACTCTTGCCCCAACTACAATGTTTAAATGCGTCAAGTCACTCTAATGGTCAAGCGCGTTACCACAAGAATCGACTAAGATAAACACTTTTATCGTCTTCAGGTCAAGTTGTTGAAATCTCTGATTTAGGCTTGAATCAAGCTTAGATCAAGTCAAGAAATTATTGATTTTTCTTAAGATTACTAACCAAACCACTTTAATTTCAAAAGGGCATAGAAACAATATGCTTACCAAGTCCTTTATTTGGGCCCATTATCACCCACGTTGCCGATGAGTCCAGTAGACCGTGTACCAAAAGCACTGGTACCGCATCTTGCTTAACAACCCGATGCATTTCCAAGATATAACCATCGGCTGTGGTCACATGATGAATTTCCGATGGATAGCCATACTTCTCCACGAGTTGTGGCTATAACAACAACAACAACAACAACAATAATACACAAGATCACTCAAAAATTGCTAAAATCTGCAAAAACAATCAATCAAAAGAACTCTTCTCTCAACCCTCACCACACCCGCACTAACCGTTTTCATAAAAGAATCCTCGATAATATCGGGATCAATATCTTTTTCCGACGGCAAAGACTCCACAGCATTAGAAAGGACCGAGTAGCCCTCGGTGGTGGCACCGAATAGTGAACGTCCCAATGTATTAAATAGATCGACGTTAGCGATATTAAATAGATCAACGTTACCGATTTTAAAAGACCACCTAGTAGGCGCGCTGGCCGAAACACGCTCGGGTTGCTCGCCGGCAAGCAACAGAAAAGCGAATAACACTGAATACAGGGTGCACGCGGGCACTACCTGAGCTCTGACGACAAAGCGGCGATGATCATGCGACATCATGTTTACAAGACAACGTTCGATTGTGTACTGATCGCAAAAACGATTTCCCAGTCAGTCACTGAGTTAGTCAGTCAACTTGAGTGCCACAGCAAGAAATAAAATTAATTGAATGTTTGCAAGCATTCAGCAGGCAAAGCTGGAAAATTAATCAGCAACGCAAAATGTCGTTTATGAAATAATTCGCCGCTGCCATTCGCAAGAATAAAACTAAACACTCATAGCTGTTGGACACTCGGTTGATAACCTTTGTGCATCCACACAAAGGGGTGTGAAGCATAAAATGTTAAAAGAAAAATAAAGAAATAAACATGATTGACTAAGAAGCGCTTCAATGTTGCTGATACCGCTCGAAGCTCTTATCAGCAACAATTACTGATGACGCACGTTAGAGTTAAACCCATTAGAAGACTTCATAGCCACGCTTCTTCAGCTTCTTGACTTGATGTGTAATAAATATAGCGTTACTACTGCGCAGCGTTTATATGTTTTGTCCTAATTCTGCAACTTGTTGTTGATATCCATAGCAGCGAGTTCAACAACAACATCCCACTGAACCACAAGCTGAGGTTTAGCGAAAGTGAGAGTTTTTCGAAAGTTTTCGGGATGAATTTTAGATTTGATCTAGATGGATGATTTTAAATTCGAAAATTAAAAAATTCGTGAATATTTCATTTGCTTCATTCGTAATGATTCATTTTTGAATCGAAAAAGAGTCGTTCTTTGATCATTACATAAAGTATTTTTAAGTAGATCAAATCTTTTGTGGAAATATCGAGTCATTTGATAAATGTTTGTGGAATTTTTAAGATTTTATTGTTCTGTTGACGAAATTTTAAATGGGCGGTAGGCGTGGTTTTCATCCGATTTTGTTCAGTTTCAAAACAGGAATGCGTATATTAATGATTAAAGTTAAGCCAAAATAATTGGCTTTTGTGGAATTTATGAAGATTTTAACATTTTGATGACGTCACATTGTATGGGAGAGTGGCGAAATTTTAAATGGATTTTGTCAAATTTCAAATTTGGAGCGCATATTCACAAAAAGTAGCTTACATGAAAAATTTCAAGTCTTTAATTTAATTTTTGTAGAATTTTAAGAGACATATATATCGAGGATATACCTTTGGTTGACAGCATTTTGTATGGGAGGAAGGTGTGGTTCCAATTGGACTCATTTTCGAACTTGATCCTTATACCCAAAAAAAAAGCTTATTTATCAATCAAATTTCATCACGATAGCTTCAAAACTTTGGATGTAATCATGATGTGGTATTGCTGCTGATCAGGAAGTGCCTTTCTACGTATGCCACGCCTGCTTATGGAGGTTACATACGGAATGAGTTAATATAATAGAATTAGTTAATATACTCTTAAGCTGTAAGCTTTGGGGTATTAAAATCAACTCAACACTTAACTCTATACACAAATCTTCTATATAATACAGTAAGGGGTCTATAACTTAGAGGTCTTTCGATCTTTGAATTGAAATAAAATTCTAAGATAATAAAATTTTCAACTGAAAATTGGCTTTATTAGAAAAATAATTGTATGCCATTAATGTTTAAATATGATTGGCGGGCATTTGGCCCTCGCAACAGATTGGGATGTGACGCATTCTTGAAGTGCGACACTTTTTCAAATATTTGGGGCCGTATCTTGACAATAGTTCTTGACAATTTTGTCTTCAAAGGCATCCATAGTTTCTGATTTATCCGCATACACCAATAACTTCACTTTATCCCAGAGAAAATACTCCAAAGACGTTATATCGCATGATCTTGGTGGTCAATTGACTGGTCCATTTCGAGAAAGAACACATGCGCCATATTTTTCCTTCAGTAAATCCATTGTTTAATGCGCTGTAATGCGAAATTTAATTGTAATGTAGCACCCTTCTGTTGGAAAAATATCTCTCCAATAAACATTCCGTTCAATTCAACGAAATAGTCGGTAATCATCGCTCTATAGCGCTCACCCTTGACGTTAACGCTCTCGTCGGCCTCATTTTTAAAGAAGTATGAACCAATGAAGTATGGAAAAGTATGTGGCGGCTGTGGCGCAGTGGGTAGAGTGAGTGATTTTAACGCCATAGAACTCTGGTTCAATTCCATCTGACACAGAAAGTTTTTTCAATTGAATTAATTTTCTGTTCGGTCGTCACCTCTCTGCTGACAATGGCAAAGCTCAGAGAGTAAATAATGCCATGTAAACCTTCTGGAGAACATGCACATTAGCCGTTCGAAGTCTGCATAAAACTTGTAGGTCCAGTTCTCGGTCAATTGTGTACAAACATTTAATAACACGCACAACACAATTTGATCTTAAGAAGCTCGGTCAAAGTCCTTTCAAGGGCTGAAATGGCCAGTTTATTATTTATTATTATTATGTACCAATGATTCCACCGGACCATAAAGCAGACCAAACAGTAATTTTTTGGGTGGATACAACAGCCCCAAATGTGCCAATGTTGCTTATTGACATGCCAATTGAGCCAAAAATGAGCACTATCACTGAACAGAATATTGCTATAAAACAGTTGGTTTTCTTTTTAGTTCATTTTTAACTGGATCTTATGAGGTTGTAGACCAATATCTTTAAGTAAAATTTTCCATGAGGTGTATGGACACAGCTGTCAATACTGCGCCCGATAGCGAATCGACAAATTTGGGTTCTCCTCGCTAAGATGAACGATAATGTGGACCGTACAAAGACTGTAGCGTACATTCCCGAACTGAACCATGATTTTCGAAATAAATTTTGCATAATTGGCTTGCATGTGGCGGCCGTGGCACAGTGGGTAGAGTGCGTGACCCATACGCCAGAGAACCCTGGTTCAATTCCATCTGACACAGAATGACACATCATTTTTTTCAATTAAAATTAATTTTTCTGTTCGGCTGTTACCTCTCTCCAGACAATGGCAAACCTCAGAGAGCAAATAATGCCATGTAAAGCTTCTTGAGACCAAGGACATTAGCCGTTCGGAGTCGGCATAAAACTAGTAGGTCCAGTTCTCGATCAATTGTGTTCAAACATTTAATAACACTCACAACACAATTTGATCATAAGAAGTTCGGTCAAAGTCCTTTCAAGGGCTGAAATAGCCAATTTATTTTTTTTTTTGTTGTTTTTTATATTAATTGGCTTGCATTGTTCTGGCATTGGTCTATACAATATAAAATGGCAAACCAAACTGAGCACAAATAATAATTGAGTTACCAGATCTGACCAACGGATCTGACAGTTTAATCATTATTGAAAAATAGAACCACTAAAACACACCCTTTCAATTTTTAATTTGATAAATTACATTAATGGCCATATTTTGTAAATCGCACGCAATCACGTCACTTCGAGTTTTCTGTTTTCTTATCTGGTAATATATCTTAGTAGAAAATTTTTGAGTGAGAGAGAGCCTTTGTTTAACTTCATATGAAAAAGGCATTGCCAGACTGAAAATCTTAACGCAAGTGACTGCGTTCGTTTTACAAAATATGGCTATTAATAAATCTGTCGAAATTACAACAACCGGAGTGTCTATCCAAAAAGTTCATAAATTAAATTTGAACCAAAAATTTGGTTCACTGGGTTGCAGCTCCCTAAAACTATGGCGCAAGCCAACCGGCTGTATTTTATAACAGGTCTAATTAGTGCATTTTTTTTTTTGTTGTCATCTCTCTTTTAAGATGCATCTTATATACGTACATTATGATCTTTAAAATGTTGTTGTTTTTTTTTTAAACCCCTCGTTAAGCTGCTTTATTTTGTTGTCGTATTGTTGAGCAGCGTGTTTCGATTGACCAATTCGAGCGCCAGAAGAAAGATGAATTTAAAATTGTGCTGGTCAGTTAATGCCCTTCAATTGGTAGACTAGGTCAGGGCGCCGCACAGTGGAACGCCTCCAAACAACCAATGGACAAAAATAGTAAGAGTTGTAGGTTTTTGATGAAATTCCATATATAACATAAGTGTTTTTAGGGTAACTAAGTTTATAACTTTAAGTTTTTTTTTCGTAAAACGATGACCACGCCCACCTATCATATAAATCAAACACAAAAGTAGGCATAAATCTGGTGTTAATATAGTTAATCTTATATAGAAATAGTTACTACTATACCAAAAACTAACATGAGTAAATAAGAGACACACCCACCTCCTACTTATATTTATTTATCTTTATATATAAAATTCGTCTGTACATGGCTATGTCACTGAACTCTTTCTAAACGGCTGGACCGATTTTGATGAAATTTGGTGTGTGTATGCATCTGAGTCTCTAAATTGTTTAGTTCTAAGTTCGCCTCGGTAGGTATCGCTGTTGTTGCTGTGGCAGTGTTTAAAGGGGTATTTGACAATATAGCTCAGAAGCAAGTTGAGAAATTTTCATGATTCTCTCAAGAAAAAAAGAATCTTACATTTTTATGATAGCTCACATGGCCAGTTATATGTCGCGTATGCTCGGTTTGGCAAACCATCAAGTTTGTTCATTTATGCGCCTCAAAGATTGACAAAGAACATTGTACATCAACTCAAATCGAGATAAAATTTGGTTGTTTTGTATTAATATTCAATATTTTTTTTATTCAATACTTTAGTTTTTGTACTCTTTTTAAAAATTAAGATGTTCATTGGTTCACTCTCAGTTTTTCCTTTGTTCGCTTTTATTAAATCAATATCAAAATCGTTTAAATTTGATATCTTATTGATATTTATCTATTTGATTTTATCTTATTAGTAAATTGGAGATAACGTACGGACAGTAAATCATTAGGAGGTCCGCCAGTTTACATATAAAACTTTGTCACTAAACTCCTCCTAAACGGATGAATCGATTTTGATGAAATTTGGTGTGTGTATGCGGCTGGATCTGTAGATGGTTTATGTCTAAATTTAACCTGGTAGGTGGCGATTTTGTTGCTGTGGCAGTGCTTAAAGTGGTATTTGAGAGTATAAATCAGAAACGAATTGAGAAGTTGACATGATTCTTTCACTACACCATTACTTTTTATGCAAAAAAAATTACAAAAATACAAAATGCATAAAAATAAACAAAATAAACAAACATCTTATCAAATAAATATTAACATTTTAAATTTTTTCGCCCGTAAAACCGGGTATATCATCTAGTTTATTATATTTATTTATTTTATCTACCTCTTATTTACCTATATAATTTTTATCAATATTATTTTAACATAGAACTTATCAAATATATATCCATTTAAGTTTTACGTATAAATTTTATTAAAATTTCTGCGTTTTTGGAAAATATTCAGTATTAAACTTTAAAAACAGAAATTTCCCTAAATTTTCAAATCAAAAAGTGAAGAGCAGGATCCCCACAACTGAAAAGATATCAAAAAATGCTCTTAAAATCATATTAAAAAGACTCCACACTATGTATCTGCATCTTTACTTTTCAAAATATACAACTTTTTTCTCTACCTAATTTTGTCCACTCGCGTTACACTGTGCGGCATCATCATCGAAGATTTTATCGATATGTAAACCTGTTGCAAGCTTATGATTATAATTTTTTTCTTTTTTCTTTTTCGCTTTTATTGTGTTATACATACTCGTAGTTAAGTATGACAAACTTGGCATAAAAACCTGAAGTATTTAAGGGCAGCGTGTCTGACTTTTACGATCATTTTTTATGTTTTATAGGCGATGCTTATACTATGTTCAGACTGGGAGCTAAATGCGCATTTAGAGCTTAATTCGCATTTATTTCCTTAATGCTTTTCTAAATGCGAATTTACCCATATAAAATTCTGTCAAGTAAATTCACATAAATTCTACTTCAAATGAGCATTTAGCAGTTTGCGACTCTGTTTCGAAGTTCGAATACATTTTACTCGTTTGTTTTGACAGTACTCGTTATTAAATTCCATCAGCTGTTCGCCATTCGATTGATAAACTTGAACAGTTTTTGTTTTTGTTCAAAAATAAATAGAAGATTCCGTTGGTGAAAACCGATCGCAAAGGACTGGCCTGAAAACAACAAATTATAAAAGACGTGCGCCGCTGCGTGGGAAAACATCCTCTCATCCTTGTCTTTCAGGTGCAAAATATGCACAATAATCTGCTGAATGATCTACGACAACAATGGAAAGCAAACTCAAGATTTGTCTTTGGTAAAAATCATACCATGCAAATATTTTTGGGACGTAACAAAGCTGAAGAAGTTGAAACAGGTTTCCACAAGCTTTCCAACAGACTTCGCGACAGGATGGACTGCCACTGAAACGCCAAAGCAAGAGGTGACTGGACAAAATATTACTGAGCGGTAGAATATGCTCGCAGTGTTTTTGTAGCCACAGAAACAGTGGTATTAAAAGGAGGTTCACCCGAAGATTTTGCACACTCACTGGAGCCACATTTGCTTTCACTGTGTATGCCTACCAAATTGCAAAGGGAATTCTAACGTTCTATAGTGACTACACCGTGTGCGAAGAAGGAAAAGTATTGACACCTGCGCAGGCTCGCAAACTCAAGCTAATTGCAAATCATATAAAAAAAAAAAGAGTTGGCTGTGCCGTGGACACTAGAGTGTCCCTTATTTTGCGATTTTTGGAAATGTCAAGGGGCTGACAGGTTTTTTTTATGCGTTTTTTTATTCTAAGAACGAAACTACAAAAATTTTTTTTTTACGACAACGTTTACCCGTGCCAATCGGGCCCGAAAGTTTCGAAAAAATGCCCATATTAGACCATATTTGCACAAATTAAAAAATAAATCTTTTCTCTGCTTTTAATAAATACTTTACATTTTTTGGAACACATACATAAGAAATATGATATCTACAAAGTTTTTTTATGGTGGGCGTGGTTACCGCCCCTGCTGCGTCGAAATTTCTCCCGCAGCCTTTTCCCACTTTTTCATGAAATTAGTGCAATTTAGGTATTAATATCAACGATAAATAAATACATTTTTATTATGCTAAAAGTATGATTACATTTCATTAAATTCACATTATGTACTTACAAAAATTAACAATAAATTAAAAAACTAGTATTTTAACCTGTGGCGGGCGCGCAACAAGCTAATACCTACAAGCAGTCTTATTGCGGCTTTTCAACCGAAATCATAGTTTTTTTTTATAAATAAAAGATATCAAAAACCAAAAATATATGCCCCTGGAGGGTTAAATTATAATAAGAAATACAAATTAATTAAAAAAGACAGATCCTTATTTGGAGCTTTTGTGCTATTCATTATTATCGGAATCCATCAAGTCTGTATTTTTGTAGTTCTACTATACATCAAAGTCTGGTTTGAAGCTACTAATAGCATAAAAGCTCCAAATCAGGATCTGTCTTTTTTAAAAGATTTGGTCGCATACAAGACAATTAACAAAAAATATCCATTGCTGCAAGTCAAAAATTTGGTCGGCATCTTTGGTACCTTGGCGAAGAACTTGTAGCACTCGCTTTTTTCGATGATGCAGTTTCTATTGAGAGAAAACGCAGTATGGTGACAGCATTGCAAGCTCAGAAGTTTCCATGTAATCATCCAATCGCAAACCCAAATTCTTTAAATGAATGGACAAAAAAGATTTAGATTGTTTTGCATCTTGTCGAACAACAAATCTATTTCGTAGGTTTAGTTTGACATGCAATTTTTTAAAATATGATTCTGACGAATGGGAAAAAGATGAAGAATACCAGAGAGTAAAAAATTATTTTAAAGATCTTTGTATTGTAAATGATGTTGCGGAGCGTGGGGTACAACTTGCTCAAGAATTTCTCGAGCTTACAAAATCAGAAGCGCAGCTACAAAACCTACTTTTGTGGCCCAAAATACTCGAAAAATATACTCGAACTGTCAAAAAAAAAAGAAAAAAATACATGCTCTTAAAAAAAACTTATAATTAATTTGTATTTCTTATTATAATTTAACCCTCCAGGGGCATATATTTTTGGTTTTTGATATCTTTTATTTATAAAAAAAAACTATGATTTCGGTTGAAAAGCCGCAATAAGACTGCTTGTAGGTATTAGCTTGTTGCGCGCCCGCCACAGGTTAAAATACTAGTTTTTTAATTTATTGTTAATTTTTGTAAGTACATAATGTGAATTTAATGAAATGTAATCATACTTTTAGCATAATAAAAATGTATTTATTTATCGTTGATATTAATACCTAAATTGCACTAATTTCATGAAAAAGTGGGAAAAGGCTGCGGGAGAAATTTCGACGCAGCAGGGGCGGTAACCACGCCCACCATAAAAAAACTTTGTAGATATCATATTTCTTATGTATGTGTTCCAAAATATGTAAAATATTTATTAAAAGCAGAGAAAAGATTTATTTTTTAATTTGTGCAAATATGGTCTAATATGGGCATTTTTTCGAAACTTCCGGGCCCGATTGGCACGGGTAAACGTTGTCGTAAAAAAAAAATTTTTGTAGTTTCGTTCTTAGAATAAAAAAACGCATAAAAAAACCTTTCAGCCCCTTGACATTTCCAAAAATCGCAAAATAAGGGACACTCTAGTGGACACACCCGTAGGTTTTGACGTGACGAAGTTTCTTGCTGTTGTTGTTAATGTTGATGTTGATGTTGATGTTGATGTTGATGTTGATGTTGATGTTGATGTTGATGTTGATGTTGATGTTGATGTTGATGTTGATGTTGATGTTGATGTTGATGTTGATGTTGATGTTGATGTTGATGTTGATGTTGATGTTGATGTTGATGTTGATGTTGATGTTGATGTTGATGTTGATGTTGATGGTGATGTTGATGTTGATGTTGATGTTGATGTTAATATTGATGTTGATGTTAATGTTAATGTTAATGTTAATGTTGATGTTAATGTTAATATTGATGTTGATGTTGATGTGGATGTTGATGTTGATGTTGATGCTGATGTTGATGTTGATGTTGATGTTGATGTTGATGTTAATGTTGATGTTGATGTTGATGTTGATGTTAATGTTGATGTTGATGTTGATGTTGATAATGATAATGATAATGATGTTGATGTTGATGTTGATGTTGATGTTGATGTTGATGTTGATGTTGATGTTGATGTTGACGTTGATGTTGATGTTGATGTTGATGTTGATGTTGATGTTGATGTTGATGTTGGTGTTGATGTTGATGTTGATGTTGATGTTGATGTTGATGTTGACGTTGATGTTGATGTTGATGTTGATGTTGATGTTGATGTTGATGTTGATGTTGATGTTGATGTTGATGTTGGTGTTGATGTTGATGTTGATGTTGGTGTTGATGTTGATGTTGATGTTGATGTTGATGTTGATGTTGATGTTGATGTTGATGTTAATGTTGATGTTGATGTTGATGTTGATGTTGATGTTAATGTTGATGTTGATGTTGATAATGATAATGATAATGATGTTGATGTTGATGTTGATGTTGATGTTGATGTTGATGTTGATGTTGATGTTGATGTTGATGTTGATGTTGATGTTGATGTTGATGTTGATGTTGATGTTGACGTTGATGTTGATGTTGATGTTGATGTTGATGTTGGTGTTGGTGTTGGTGTTGGTGTTGGTGTTGGTGTTGGTGTTGGTGTTCGTGTTAGAGTTGAAGTTATTGTTGGATTTGGAGTTGGTGCTTTCTTTTAGCTTTTTTTTTGCTTCCTCATTGGTTGTGCTCTAATTTCATTTAATCCAGCAAAAGTGATGCATATGCGTCACATTAGGCGGTTCCCTGAGGGTCTTTGACACGCCGTCCATTTTTTTTTTATTTTTGTCATATGCCCGAAGACCTCACCATTGTTTTCGTACCTTAAAATTTACCTTTGCACCAGTAGTCACAGAGTTAAAAATCTATGCAACGTTTTTTCATGGCTGTAGCATTTTTACTGCATTATGTGATTGCATCCCTGAAATCATGACAACTAAATTTTTTTTGTAATTTAGTTGTGAAGCGTAATAACACATCCCTGCTGTCGTAAAACAAAATTTACTGTAGCACTCCTCCTGAGTGAGTAATAATTCCATGCAACGATATTACATTTCTGTTACATAAGCTGCTATATTCACGACCTGACGACGCCGGAATTTTTTTTTTATTTTTGTCGTAAAGCCATGTATAAAAACTTTATTTTCCTTTTTAAACTTTTATCGTAGGTTATATACTCATTGAGTAAAAATTTAATGCAACGCCGCTACATGAATGTTGCGTTATCGATCTTTGAGCGGCTCTCTCAGCGTCCCCATGATGTCAGAAATTTTTTGTCTAATTTTGTTGTGAGGGTTTCCAGTAGGCCTTTATTGGCGTATCGTATTTTTAATCCTAGCACTAATACTCAGCGAGTAATAATTCCATGTAAAAAATTTTCAGTTGCGTTGCTTACGCAGCTCCCACTACGTCCCTATGCCGTATTAAATTTTTTTTTTTGTTTTTTTAATATAGTCAAAGAATTAACCTTTATGGTCATACTATTTTTTTAATCATAGCTCTTATACCCAGCGAGTAACAATTCAATGAAACGCAGATGAAGTTTTAAAAAATTCATTTTTCAACTTTTTTGGAAACTAGAGCAGTATAACGTAACTTCGTCACGTCAAAATCGTTTGGGTTAATTGTGAGTTTTATTTAATTTGTCAATGATACATTTGTTTAATTATTAATAAAGTTGTTTATAAATGTATTCAAACAAAAATAATAAATGTTTACAATTTTCCGAAAACTTTCTGGTTCGTTCCTGCAATCATATTTTTGTTAAAATGTCAGCATTTTCACAACATAGCAATAATATTAAGAAATCTGTCAATTTTAATGCGAATTAAGGATTTCTTCATAGTTTGAACACTTGACATTTGTAAGCATTTTCGAACTTCTAAATGCGCATTTAAAACTCAGTCTGAACATAGTATTAAATTATCATTTCCATCTAATAAATAAAACTAATAATTTCGTTAATAAAGGGTCAAAAGCAGACGCTTTGCAATCGTTAATGAAGATTCACTGAAAAAAAAAGGAAACGTGTTTGGATGTTGCAAGATTGACTTGTTTTTCTGTTGAGACAGATTTTAAGATATAAGATAGGTACGGCACATAGTGAGTGAGTTATCTCCATATAAGTGATGGACATAAACAGGGTGTGACAAATTTAATGTCGATATGTGAATATGTTATTGAATAACTTAAAACAAAAAGTGATTTCCAAATATAAGGTATTTTTATTTAATTTGGTTCTTTACAATTTGGACTAGTTTTTTAATACAGCACTCAACTGTCCGCCTCTGCTACGTTTTCCATCACTTTTTCGAGGGGAATAGCGATGATTTCAATAAGAAGCGAATTATGGTTAAAATATTGCTGAACTTATATTTAAAACAACTGTCTATTCAATTCAATCAGCTGATAAATTTCGAAGTTATGCAATGTTTACATGACGCACCCTGTGTATAGAAGGAGTTAATGGAAAACTTTGAAATTATGGACAATTACTAAGAGTGTTTAGACTTATGATCTCAAGTATTACTTTGGATGTATTGTAAGCCTTACATTTTTCTGCTAAGAAATCGGCTATTTTTAAGAAACTTGATAAGTGTCACTTCATATAAAGTCACATTGTGTGGGAGAAGGGCGTGTTTTATTCGATTTGGCTCAATTTCGAAATTGTATGCATTTATTTATAATATAATATTTTTTATTAATATATGAGTACGAACATAACATGTTATCCATTTTTTGGAATCAAAAGTAAACGTATATATAAGACATTAAATTAAACCAGGGATACCCATCGCATAACTCTTTCTATTCTTCGCATTCTTGATAACAACTTTTGTGTTTTTAATGTTTTTTGTAATTCGCCAAATTCAGTTTGCAGCTGCACCCTTCCCAATCAGCCATTTATAACAAGTGATTGCAAGTTACTTGCAAAAGCATGGCTTTTTCAAGCTTCATTTGCTTAAGAGAAAACACAACGCTTATAGTGCAAAGGTACTTTTTGGACAACTCTTTACTATGTAAACAAATTGGTAATTTATTTAAGAGGTTAGGCCACTCTTATATTTTCGAAAAATCAATATTGTTTTAGTGAAACTTATTTAGCCGCGATGGGGAATAAAACCGATGAATCAATCCGCTGATGAAACACTTCGCCGTGAAACGCTTCGGCATGTTTTTAAAATAGTGTTACGCAAAATTAAATAATTTTAATATAGTAATTAATATATTAATTAGTAATCTCTTATGACCTCAAAAATGATCTCTCAAAAGATTATGGCCAGGAAATACCTTTAAGTACTTAGTGTCTGAATTTCAGTATTAGACGCCTAGTATTACTACTACTACTACTCGAAGCTTCAAACGCGTTTATTTCAACTGCATTTTTCAAGTTGGTCGGAATCATAACTCAGGTAATTTTCAACCGATTCACTTGTAACTTTAAAATATCTTGTAAAATATATTCTATGTAGAGGTACGTAGGATGTTTTTTTTTATATTGAAAAGTTCAGTTGTTATTAACCCTTTAATGCCCAACAACACCGATTTCATTAAAAAAGTTATGTTGTGCTAAATGATCCCCTGAACACGACCCCGTTTTTATTTTTTTGGAAAAAATTTTTGTTTACGAGTTATTAAAGAAAACATGATTGTATCCAAAAAGATACAAGGGTATTCCGACGTATACCATCAATCAGCTTGGTTGTAGGAATTCAAGGAAAAACGTGGAAAACGATTCTTTTTATGATATCTAGACTAACTAGTAGTTTTTTTTTAAATAATTTAAATTTATATCTAAAATTGTAAATAGTTTAAAAGATATTTCATGTCAAAAAGCGAACTTTTCGTAAAAATTAAAAAAAAAACTATTTTTTTAATTTGACGGTCAATATTTCCCAAACCAACAAAGTTATGCCAATATATACAATAAAATATACAATAATTTTATGTACAGTAAAACATTTGTCATATATAGTATATAGTAATTGTTCTGTTTTTAGATATAATAAAATAATCCCCTGAAGAAGAAAGGAATAACTTCCGAAACGTTGGGAAAATTTGAAAAAAATTTTTAAAATTTAATTTCAAAAAAACCACTTGACCGAAAAGCCTATAATTGACAACAAATTAAATTTTTGTTTTATGATTGTAATTTTCTGAGTGAAACTACATATCCAGTATTTTAATTTTTGCAATATTTTAAAATATATAGCTTATTTTCTCGGTTGTATCCAAAAAGATACACTGGGCATTTAAGGGTTAACAATAATCTGATGATTTTTTAGAATAATTTGTCACTTTCCACTTTAGAAGTGAGCAATTTGGTCAAAAATCAATATATCAAAAATATCCTACGTTCTTCTAAGCAGATAATATAAAACTAATAAGAAATGATCTTCGCCTGGGCCGAAGTTAAAATACCCCCACGGCCGAACCAAAGTATATTCAAAGTCTTAAGATATCAATAAAATGTTTATCTGTAAAACGTTTTCGTTATATTTTTAACAGAAAATGTTCTCTTTTGTTTTTTGATAAAATGGCTTCGTATGGGAGGTGGGCGTGGTTTTCACCCAATTTGGTTGAATTCCATACACATAGTACACATTATATATCAAAGTTCATATGAAAAATTTCAAGTCCATACATTAATTTTTGTGGATTTTAGAGAAATTTTACCTTTTTGATAAAGTCACTTTGTATGGGAGGTAGGCGTGGTTTTCATCCGATTTGGTTGAATTTCATACTTGGAGTGTATTTTGAACATCAAAACTCATATGCAAAATTGTCCATATATTCATTTTTGTTGAATTCTAAGAGATTTTACCGTTTTGATAAAGTCACTTTGTATGGGAGGTAGGCGGGGTTTTCATCACATTTGGCTCATTAACGAACTTGACCTCCATTTTTTAGATAAAAGCTTAAATATTGAATTTCGTGATGATAGCTTTAAAATTACGGCTGTAATCGTGATCACAGACAGACGGACAGACAGACGGACATGGCTAAATCAACTCGAGTGGTGATGCTGATCAAGAATATATATACTTTTCTATACCTACCACGCCTCCTTATGGGCGTTACAAACGAAGTGACAAAATTATTAATTTACGTTTTTTAAACGTGGGGGTATAAGAATTAATTGGCTTTATATAATTAAAAAATTATAGGAGCTGTTTGCCCGGCTGTGGACCCTGAAAAAACAAAGACGACATCGCAAAATCGCTTCAAAAAAATTATTATATACAGTCACTGATATATATAATAAACTCTCTTTTTTGGAATCTCGATTTATTGAGTAGTATTTCTGAAAAAAAAAAAAAAAAAAATACAAAGATAGCATATTTTTCCGACGTGGTACAATCTATAAGAAGACGTACTGACATAGGGAGAGAAATAATAAACACTTGGAAAAAGCTTTTTTTAATTTACCATTTGATAACGCTTTTTTAATATTTTTAATACTATTTGAAGTGATCGATATGATATTCCAAGTTTCTTTTATTCTACAATTACTTATAACCATTTCTCAATAGTTATCTAAAGCTTTTTCTAAGATTGATGCTTATGTTTCTAAGCTTGTTTAAAGCATTTTCTAAGCTTGTTTGGTTGGTTGGGTCATGTGTATCTTACTGCGTTGTTGTTGTATGTACGCAGTACTACGCACTATCATCAATGCTATATCGGCATGTTGTTGTTTTTAGTTTGGCACGATCGCGGACGCTGCCACCATACATGTTGTTGTTTTTATGTTCATTTTGTTGTTTGTAAATGCAGTGACCGCGCGCATTCCATATTGGTGTTGTAAGTATTATGTGCATTTCGATATTGGTAATACTTCATTGTGACATGGATCCAATGCTTTGTTGTTAACGTTGGCTTTTTGTTGAAATTTTTAATGCACTCTTCAAATAATTTTTGTGGGCATCGCTGAATTAAATCATTGATTAATTTTTTTTTTTTTTTTTATAGAGTTTAGACTTTGACATTATGTATGAAGCACTTTATCATTTAAAATTTAAATTTTAAATGGCTGCTTTGAAATCTATTGCAACAGTTGATCCCCTGAGTTAATTTTTGATAACTTTTTTACGCCGGGTTTTCGGGTGGCATCTTGGATATAACCTGACGAATAAACCGTCTGAAATATCGCATTTTTATTTAAACATAGTCCGTACCTTAACCTCGGAAGATAAAACAAAAATAATCTTTTTATATAAAAAAAAAAGAATATATTGAGTGGGTATTAACATTTTCAGATACTTAGCCTATTTATGGTGCTAAGGCAATTTTTTTTTCAACTAAAGGACTCTTGCAAGTAAGCTCAATAACTGAAGGTTTGGGCTATGTACAGATCAGTTTACGAGAAGTCGAGATCGTAAATCTAACTTCTACAATTCTTCATTAATTGGCTTTTAAGTGCTCTTAAATTTGAGATTTATTCACATCAATTGGGTCTTTTGTATAGCCCCATAAAAAAAAGGTCTACTAGGGTCAAATCGCATGGTCCTGAAAACTTCCGTTCAATAATGACAAAAAAAACTGTCGTGTTGCTTGGATTGTGGCGCCATCTTGTTGGAACTACATATCGGTCAAGTCAGAATCTTCAATAGCAGATCAAAAAGTCCGTTATAATACCGCCAAAGAGCTCCGCATTGACAATAACTCTCTCGTTTAACTCTTGCTAACTCTTCGTCGTTTTCGAAAAAATACGTTGCGTATTGCCTTCAACCCATAATGCTCATCAGACAGGAACTTTTTGGATCTCTCCAATTATTTGAGAATTTATAACAAGGCATTCAATAAGTCCGTAGGATAAGTAAGAAAAAAAACAGAATTTTCATAAAACTCGATTATATTATTCAACAAAGTTGCCTTCGAGAGCGATGCAACGAGTATAGCGATTTCCAACTTTTTAGAGTTAGAAAAGTTAGAGCCCCAAATATGAAAATGTTGGTTGTTTTGCACCTATTACATGGGAAATGGGCCTCATTGCATCATTGACATTTTCACTTGAAAAAGTCACAGTCTATTGCTTCAACACCAATTGAACGTTTCTTCTGTGTTGTGAATCAGAAGAATACAAATGGTGCTACAAAGCTAGACTTTATACGAACGAAGGTGTAAAGCTAGGTGTAAATTACACCATGATGAGCTGTAAGATATGCCCAATTGCTAAGGATTTCGAAGAATTTACAAATTTGGTTCTTCATCCACACTTCCACATACATCAGCGATATTTTCCAGTGAGAGTGCATTAAGATGATGAACAGGCCTTTGCACATTCATGATGATTACGATTTCTTAAAATTTTTTTCATTGTCTTTCAATTTGCTTGTACAGTAGGTCGATAATGAATTCCATAATCTCCCCTTGAATATTTTTATAATTTTAATGGGTTGGTTGTTGCTTAAACGATCCATAAATGTCCGAAAATAGACTTAAAAAACGAAAATTGTAATGACAGGTATGTTTGACATGTCAGGGATGCCAACACCAAGGTTTGGAAACCACGAAATGGCAAGCTCTGCATATGCATTTTCATTACAATAGCTTTAACACGATGGTAGTATACATGATCATACATAGAGGAACAGACAAACGGACATAGTTTAATCGATTCAGTTGCTGATGCCGATCAAGAATACGTAAATTTGTCTATATAGGATACCTTATGGACGCTACAAACGTTATGTTCACACAGAGAGTTTAGTTTGAGTTTCCAGTTCAAAGTTGAGTTTTGCCATTGAAATCAAAATAAACTCTGGAGCTAACAGCAGGGTTCGGAAACATATTTTTATACGGATTCAAAATAAATATGACTATTAATTTAACACTTATGATGCCATCTTTCTAGTTTTTTATGTTATGGTATTAAAGGTTTAGTTATACTTGACGTAATGCAACGTTACATAAGAAATTGGCTGTGTTTCCTGTTGCTTGTAAGGTAAATACAAAATAACCATAAAAATGTTTGTTGAGAATAAATCGCAGTAGATTTGAAAAAACCGCAGTGATGCAGTAAAACATTCAATTTTGCCAAAAAGCGCAGTAGATCTACTGCAATTGCAGTAAAGTCCGAACACTGGCTAACAGTACAATTATGCAGGATGAAACTCAATCTAAACTCAATTTGCTTTCTGATCGGAACTCAATTTGATAAATGCCTGAAAGTATGCTAATGTTCCCATGGAATGGTACTTTCGGATGCAATATTTTAGAATACAAGGAACGTAAGGATAATTGAACGATTTTGTGTTGAGAATTGTCAAAATCAGCTGACATTTTTAAAATTGGGCAATATACTATTTGCAAAAACTTAACAAAAAAAACGAAAAAAGGAGAGCAGGGCGCTCCATAGCTCACTGAGCTCTCTGCGAGCGTAACTTTTCACATGTACATGTACAAAGCTCACAACAGAAGAGAATATAATTCAGTCGTTCGCTGACGGTGATGCTGTGAGGACCTATGTCGTTTTGCGCTGCAAATTATATGTACACTCGTGAAAAATCAACTTATTGAAGATTCATAATACTTATGCACATATTTTTTAGTTTGTAGAATTTTATATTCGTATACATTAAGGTTTTATATAATTAATACATATTAGCTATTAAGACTTTTTGTATTGTCCATTCACATTCCTTATTAAGTTTTTAATACTTAATTTTTTGATTTCTTGCTTACTTATTTTATTTAATTTCTAATTATTTACTTACATATTTTTTGTTATTAATTTTAATTATTCATATATATTAAGATTTTATAATATTAAAATAATTATTCGCATTCTTTACATTATTCATTCATATTACTTGTGTTAATTAATTTCATAGAAGAAATAATTAACAATACGATGACTAAAAATAAAAACAAAATAAAAAATAAAAACTTACTAATCTAGATAAGTATGACAAATATTTCGCTCAGTGTGCTCAATTCGAGAGAGCACCAACACTAACAAGACAAAATAAAATGTGACTGTGTTAGAATGCCCAGCCCTGGTATAGACTGATTAAAATTCTAATTTGCACAGCGCGATGAAGAACTTGCATGTATACGCAAGGATGTCTACAGCCTTTTCCTCGAGTGAAATTGATGTCACTGTGGTGGAGGTGTAAGAAATAGAAGAACACATAAGTAAACAAAGAAATTTCACACTAAACTCAATTCTGTCAACGCATCTCTGTATGAACAGCTTTGGTTGAACTTAAACTAAACTCAAACTGAGCTCTCTGTGTGAACGTGGAATTAAACAGTAAAGGATGTCTTAAAAATCATTGTCTTTTAAAAACGCATTGTTTTGTTGAAATGTCTGTGAATTTATATTTATCAAATTATAAAGTAGAGACATGGAGGTTATTGATGAAACCCAATATCGATCAAATTCATTCACAGTAACTGCAGTTCCAGGTGCATTTTCGAAGAAGATTGGCTCGATGACACAGTCAGACCAAAATCCACACCAAACAGTGCACCGTTGTGAGTGCATTGGAAAGCTCTTGGATAAGGCGGCAAACTTTATGAAAAGTCAATACGTGACATTCTTGTTGATAGGCAAACAAAACAAAGAAGGTTCTAGACGATGGCCAGAAAATTTTTAAATGATATTTCATTTTCCTTCAAATTTTCGAACAACTCCTCGTGTGTTTATTGTTTATTTAGAATGTCTTTGGGTGAGTTGGTTAAAGTTTATTGGAAATACGGAAAACGCGGGACATGCGGAACGCATTTGATGTTTTGCGGGACTATTATTAATTGTTGCAACGCGGATTTACATCTCCGGTCCTCAAGAATCCGGGACAGATGGCCACCTTACTCTTGGAGAAGTGTGCTGGTTTTGCGAACCATCTCCACAAAATTTTCCCTATTTTTGTTATGCATTTTCACATTTGTACGCGTTACTCGACCGTGAATTAATCTATGATGCTTTGAGTTTCGAACATTCGTGTGCGTCTTCTTCAATGAATGAATTTAATCATGCTTGTTTTTGACAGCTGTCATAAATTTGACTGTCAGTGACTTTGGGGACACCCTTTACAGATGGGGGTTCAAAAATCAAAGTAGGTACACCACTGGATATACTGATAACAGAGGCTTAAACATATTAAGCTTAGAAATTTGATTCGCAGTTTAATTGAGTTGCTTTCACACTTCAACTGATTGTATTTATTAGTCACAACATCATAATTTAAATAATGTGCGTTGTTTTTCTTACTCACCCGAATTTATTATACCTATTATGTCAAAATTAAATGCGTTGTTTAGAACTGAGCTTGACTTATTTTTGCACTCGCTATACTTCAAATCGGGCGTGCATATTTGTCGCTCCGATAAGCCGGTGAGTGTTGTAAATATGAACGACATGGTGTTTGCTTGTTTATTCGCCTAATAGCACGCAATGATTTTTGCATATATACATATGCGCTGTTCGTTTGGGAGCTTCTCGGCTTCGTCAACTCTAGCTGCAATTAAGTGCAGTTAGGCGCATCGGCTGAGAACGGCTCCGTATGAAACCGAACACTATTGATGGTCATATGTACATTGCAAATAAAACAACAAACATCAAAAATATTATCAGAGTAACATGAAATTTCAATGTTTAATTAAAATCAAAAATTAATTCAAACGGCTGACTAAGAGGCGATAAGCGGTGACTAGACTGCGTTGGATTTCAACTGCGCTGCTAGTGATTGCGATTGCGACTTTCAAGCTTATTCCGCGCTTTAGTTATTAGTTTCATTATTATTTTGTTATTGTTTCTTTGTGCTGCATTCCCACAGTCAATGCATGTAAACAATTGTTTTGTTGTTGTTGTTCTTGTTATTGCTGTTATTGACAAATTTTATACAGCTGTCAGCAACTAATTTGCCGCTGCTGCTTTTGCTGTCGATCTAGCAATATTGCTAATTTTTTTTTTATAAATATTTGTTGACGCTTTGAGTTTGGAACATTCGTGTGCGACTTCTTCAATGAATGAATTGAACTTTGCTGCGGTTACACACCGTTCATCACTCTTCGTTAGTGTGTGTATGTGTGTTAATCATACCTGTATAATTTTGCATTTATTATTATTTAATTGCCTAATATTTTTTTTTGTTTAAAAAATTAGACTTTGGCTTTTGAACATTTTTGGCGTGTTTATTGAGACGTCTTTGGGTTGATGAGTTAATAATTCCACTTGAGATTTACATCTAAGAGTATGTTTGTATTTTCTTTAAATGGTGTTTCATCAGCTTAGTTAGCTCTCATGGAAAGAGATTATCTCTTGTGTTTAAGTCGCGAAGAAAACGAGTTTCTAATTACACAGTGTAACAGCCAAAATGTGAATAAGAAAAAAAAAATAAGTAGGAATAATTATTTATTTTCAATATGTATGAGCTTTTCCATCAATTATCGGTCAACTGTGGAACTCACCATATAGAATTTTTTGTAACTTTTCTAATTTGAAGAGAATGGTGAAAAATATGTAAAAAAAAACTTTTTTTCTTTTGACGTGACGAAGTTACGTTGTACGGTGCATGTTTCCAAGTTGAAAAAGGCATTTTTTCAAAATTCATCGGCCTTACATTGAATTGTTACTCGCTGAGTATACGAGCTATGATTAAAAAAAAAGCTCAAGCCTGTGTTAGATAACACGGGCGCATAGGTCAGACGTAGAATACGTTAGTCATTAACAGCCTTATTCAATAGATTTCCTTAAACAACCTTTAAACGCTTGTTTAGTTACGCACTGTTTAAGGCTTTACGCAGCTTCTATGCAACCTTGCTAACATTGTTATTCATAAACATTTTTTCATTTTCTGCTTATGATTGTAAGGTTTGTGTCTGAACTATAGAAAATCTCTACAAAAATTAAGAATTCCTATGGATTTACAATGGCCGCCGCATAAAAAAATGCTGCAAAGGGCGCATATGGAGCATGTCTTTGATTTTAAAAGAAAAGACAAACAAAAATCATGATTGTATTTACGTAACCTTTAAACGCCAATTTCGGCGTTTAAGTTACGCAGCTCTTAAACAACTACGAAAAATGTTTATGAATAACGCTTTCTTGTTTAAAGCCCGTTTAAAGTTACGCTGCCTCTAAAATGTGTTTATGCATAAGGCTGTAAGACATTGAGGATGTCTTAATGACGTGGCCAACTGGGTAAGCACAATTTTGTTTCTCTGCTTCGCTTATCAATGTTGTGTATGTACACATCGTTCGCTACTTGGTCAATATACTTCTTCTCTTTCTCACACTGGTTCTGTGATGAACACACAGATAATCGTACTGCTCTTACACATGATGTTATAATATATAAAATACAAACCATATGAAAATTAATACAAAATTTGAAGGAGTTAAATTTTGATTTACATACTTATGGAATCAAAAAAATTATATGTAGCAATATGATTATTTAAATACAAATCAAAAGAAGACATATTAAATATGTTACGATCATACTTGAATTTTCTTCAATGCATCCATAAAGTATTAAAAACTTATAATGAAAGTGACAAACATTTTCTCAAAATTTTGTGCTCCAGATTAACACCCCCGTATAACGTATTCTACGTTAAAAATGGTATGACTATGAAGGTTAATGCTTTGACTTCATTATAAAAACAAAAAAGAATTGAAAACGACATCAGGACACGGTGGGAGCTGCTTAAGCAACGCAACTGAAAATTTGTTACATGGAACAAAAAATATCTGATGTCATGAGGACGCAGAGAGAGCTGCTCAAAGATCGATAATGCAACATTGATGCAACAGCATTGCATTGAATTTTTACTCGGTGAGTATATAAGCTACGAATAATGTTTAAAAGGAAAAATGAAGCATTTATACTTGGCCTTACGACAAAAATTAAAAAAAAAACTTGTGAAGTCGCCAGCCCGTGAATATAGCAGCTTATGTAACAGAAATGCAATATCGTTGCACGGAATTATTACTCACTCAGGCGACGTTTTACGACAGCATAGGTGTGTTATTACGCCTGACAACTAAATTACAAAAAAAACTCTTATCGTCATGAATTCAGGGTGGCAACCACATAATGCAGCACAAATTCTACCATGAAAAATGTTGCATGGAATTTTAACTCTGTGACTACTGGCGTAACGATAAAATGTAAAGAACGAAAATGAAGGTAAGGGATTCGGGCACATGAAAAAAAAAAAATGTCGGCGTTATTAGGCCCCTCAGGGAATCGCCTAATGTGACACAAATGCATCACTTTGGCTGGATTAATTGCATGCAACTAAGGCAAAGTAAATGCACCAAGGAAAAGCACAACCCATGGAGAAGCAAATAAAAAAAAGGAAAGCAACAACACCAACAACAACATCAACACCAACAACAACACCAACACCAACACCAACACCAACACCAACATCAGCATCAACATCAACATCAACATCAACATCAACATCAACATCAACATCAACATCAACATCAACATCAACATCAACGTCAATATCAACATCAACATCAACATCAACATCAACATCAACATCAACATCAACATCAACATCAACATCAACATCAACATCAACATCAACATCAACATCAACATCAACATCAACATCAACATCAACATCAACATCAACATCAACATCAACATCAACATCAACATCAACATCAACATCAACATCAACATCAACATCAACATCAACATCAACATCAACATCAACATCAAATCAACATCAACATCAACATCAACATCAACATCAACATCAACATCAACATCAACATCAACATCAACATCAACATGAACATCAACACCAACATAAACATCAACATCAACATCAACATCAACATCAACATCAACATCAACATCAACATCAAATCAACATCAACATCAACATCAACATCAACATCAACATCAACATCAACATCAACATCAACATCAACATCAACATCAACACCAACATAAACATCAACATCAACATCAACATCAACATCAACATCAACATCAACATAAACATCAACATCAACATCAACATCAACATCAACACCAACATCAACATCAACATCAACATCAACATCAACATCAACATTTACAACAACAAAAACAACAACCACAACAAAAATCTAGCGAAGTACTGACAAGCTCAAAACAAAAGTTATAATTACAACAGTTATTTTCGTGGCAACCAACACTGCTCACAAACAACAAAAGAAATGTCACAATGAAACCAAATTATAAAACCGGTAAAGGACTATGACGAGAATTAGGATGTAGATTAAAATTAAGTCACATCTAAAACACATCTTTCCAAACTAGGAAAGTAATCCGGAATCCTTGATAAAGTCAAAAATTTGGTCATGGATTAAAACAAGAGTTTGGACATGAAGTAGGAAAATTATTTGAAAAAATAAAAAAATAACGGACGAATAATGATAAATTTCGGAACAAAAGAAAGGATAGGGACAATAATAAGGACAAAAAATAAAGAAACACTGTCACGTCAAAACCTACGGGTGTGTTCATGACTCTTTTTCTTTCTAGCTTCGGAATTTATTGTCCGATCTTAAAGAATCATGTGTCAATATACTTCAGAAAAGCTCTATCTTGAAGTCCAAGGTTGGCTCAGGTTGACATTTATTCTAACCGAATCTTACTTTTTAAATGGAGCTTAATCCACCGCACTAATCTGCCACATTAGAAGTTAGTCTCTAAGAGACCTCCTTTCCTTCTTTTGAGGTCATTGACCTAAAATGACCCCTAGTAGTACTAACCCAAATGATCTCAGTTTTTACCATCTTAAGGTACCATTACAATTTCAGATATGAAAAGCTCGTAAAACGCCATTAAACTTTTTCTGAAGAAATTTTCCGATTTTTCCGAAAAAAAATTTTTTCTGAATATTTCTAGTGGAAATAGCGAAAAAATTTCATATGTAAAAGTTTAATGATTTCTTACGGGCTTTCCATTTCTGAAATCAAAATGGTACCTTAACATGGTAGAAGCTGAGATCCGCTGGGTTAGTACTATAAGGGGTCAACTGAGGCCAATGAGACCTAGAGACTAAAAATTCGTTTCCCTGAGACAAAAACATAGACATATCATTCTTTAAGAACAGTCAGTAAATACCGAAGTTCTGAAGAAATAGTATGTCGAAGCGCGACCCCTACGTTCGGTTAAAAAAAAAATGTTTTTTCGAAACTTTCTTTCAATAATGCTTTAGATTGACTTTTTCAAGACTGTCTAGCGTACATCATCGTACGCTTCACCGAATATATCGCTGCTGTTGGAGAAAGTGTGGCTGAAGATCCAAATCTGCAATTCCACCGAGGGGTCAGCAATTGGGATTGTCTTAAGACAAGTTTGTTGCAACAGAAATTTCCAGGACGACTTATTTCGTGATTAGGCCAAGAATGATAGAAACAAGATTACGCGTTCCGCAGTCCCGTTTTCTAATGCTCTCTTTCTCAACTGAGTGCATGACGTCACACAGCAATTCTGCTTGACAAAAAAGTATATAAATGTGCGATCGCTTGCACAAACTGACGAAATTGAAAATAAATTCTTCCGGAAAAGTAAAAATATCTACTCTTCTTTATAAAAATATGAATATCTTGGTAACAAAAAATATGAATTTTTTAAACTTTCAAGATTTTTATCTCCTAAGCTATTCGAGACTGACAAAATTTTATTTTTAATGGGTTAAGGAGGTCCATACACATATTATAAAAATAAGAAAAAAAATATTTAGGTGTGGGTGTGGGAGTAAAATTATTCCAAAGTCTGACAATATCGCTTGTGACGTCATGCTCTTTCATTTGCGGAACGCGTAATCTGGTTTTTATCATTCTTGTGATTTGGCGATGTCAATTGGGCTCCGAGATCGAACGATTTGAACGCCTCTAGTTTTTTGTGGGGCTACGTAAAAGGTAGTGTTTTTACCCCAAACTCTTGAGCAAGCAAAAAACAGCATTCGGTCAAGTTATGACCGAGCTTGTGCCCGAGTTGTGCACAAAAATCATTGAAAACTACCCCAAATGGATTGAGTTCTAAAAAACTCCCGTGGCGGACATTTAAATTATATACGTATGATGCCAAACATATAAACGAAATAAAAATTTTATAGAAATCTGCATTTTTAGTGTGTTTTTTTTTTTAAACTATACTTTCCGAAGGAGAAAATTGACAATCCTGTATAAGATTATTGCTAAAAAATTAAGAAAGTTAAAAAATCAGATATTGCACATATGAGCTTGGATATTTAAAACGTACAATGGATTAAATATTTTAATTTATTTAATGAAAACCACGCCTATCCCCCAAATAAATTGACGTCATCAATATTAAAAAACCTTTATTACTTCGGTGAGAGTATTTTAACTTCAGCCCAGCCGAAGATGTTGAATTACTTACAAGTTTATAGTGAATTTTAACACTTTCGAATGAATTAAATTTTCATCTCAAAATAGTTATGTTTTTTTATTTACTAGAATAAATTCACTGGAATGACATAAATATTCGAAAATATCCCTAAAATTCATTCCAGTTACTCTCTGCACAAATCTTCTCTCATTTTATGGCACAAAATAAAAAATCACTTTTTCAATTTAAAAACTCTCATTAAAGAGGCGTGATTCTACGCACTCAATTAGCCGCCTTTTATAATAAAGCCCTTAAATAGGCCGTATTATCGCCTCACAACGCGTGAAGTTTAAAGGTTGCCGCCGTTGAGTGTGTTTCAGTGTGTGGCCTGAAGTTCATTTAATTCTATTGTTTACTATACTTCACACAGTATCTGCCAATTGACATAGACACAAACCAATGTGTATCTATATCCACACAAAATCCCAACTCCTACCGCCCCCATCCATCATCAAATATTGCTAAAGTGTTGCCAGTTTATCAATTCGCCTACATATCTGTGTAATTCGCTTTCTGTTGGCTTCTTCCGCCATTCACGCCCGAACTCCAAAATTCGGTTTAATTACCGCTTTTGTCATTAAGTTTGTTTATTGTTTCCAGATATGGTTTGGTTTGGAGTTCGTTAAAGTGGCGTTTGCAGTTCCATTGATTTCGCATTTTATTGCTTGTGTGCATATTAAATGCCTTGGATAATATTTGCGAATCCTATTGAGGGCTAAATTAAATGACTTTGGCTCATCGTAGACTATGCAGTGTGGGAGCAATACTATTTATATTGACTTGCTCTATTTTGATAATCAATTCCGTGCTGAAAATATTTCAAGTCCTTCTTTTAGAATTGGACTTAAAGGCAATGATGATTATTTTTGAAGTTTTTTATGGAACTTTGTTAACATTTAACTATTCTTAAAATTTAATCTGAGCTTACGTTTTTTTTTTTCAATCAGTTCTATCAATAGATTTCATCAGATATATTTGGTTGGATTTTTAAAAATTTCTTTTGGAAGGGTGGCTAATCGGACGACCCATTAATTCGATGCTTTCAGTGCTCAAAAGTCTCTTGTTTGAGCGGATTTGCAGGAGCTTGGATTGTCGTGGTTGATGGAAAATTATTCTTCATCGGAGGTTGGTATTCAGAATTACCCCAAACACTTCTGATAAACATATGAGGATGTTCGATTCGGAATATACAGTTCTATATTGTGTTAATGTTACAATGGCGAAATGTAAGTATTTTCCTCACAACTATTTGGCTCTCACCGATCTTATAAACGGTCTTATAAACATCTTTTGAAGCACCGCATTTGGACTTTTTTAACATTTGTTAGTACCAATTGAGACGAGCCTTTTTTGAACGTCTGATTTTTCACGACATTTAAGAAATTCGTCCCTTAGTGAACTATGACCACCATTGAATTCGCGAAACCAGCCAAATATTATGACTCAGGATGCTTCATCATTAAAAATTCGAAGAAAGTTGATCGGCAAACTTTTATTGAGTTAATCTTTGGAAATAATGACAATTTCATTTCCTTTTCTGGGCTAGATGAATTTTTTTAAGTCACTGTACATTAGACCGGTTCAAAAATATATGAGGAAAATTATGGGTCTTTTTTTCTTCGGTGCGCGTCGATTTTCTGAAAGTTCCATTCCTAATGAGAACAAAAATGCCTTAAGACCCAAATAAATTTGACCTCTAGATATTGCTGAAATCGTTTAAAGGTCATTTTGAAGCTATTTACGACTTAGATCATACTGAATAATATGTTGTCCAAACCGAAACACATGTTGAATATATTGTGATGAAGTATCATTTATAATAATCTAAGCTATTTTCGTTTTTTTTATTTTTTTAAAAAATGCATCTGATATTTTTTGGCGGAGCTTTGAAAATGCAATTTAACTCCTTAGTCAGAATTATAGTATTTCCACATAAAATTTTTTTCTTATTTTTTTCGAGTGACATTTTGTTTGTAATTTTGTATTTTTGTGCGGAGCTTAAGCTTTCTTGCTATATAACTTACTGCATAATTTTTGGACCATAACATGAAAAAAAGAATAAAAAACACGACAAACATTTGTTTTTCCTGAATTTATTTTTTAAAAATATGATTTTTTGTTATGTTTTTCAAATTTTTTCTATGGTTCACCTTTTTAACGGTGAAAGGTGAACAAGTTAATTGCATTTTTTATTTAACTTTCTTGATATCACAATTTAAGGATAATAATAATTGTTTGTTTTTAGACTTTTGGACTTAGCACAAGACTAACTCTTTATTCAATTCTTCAGATCTATATAAATTAAAAATACCAGTATTTTTCTTCTATACTGCAGCCAAAACTCCTCCCCATATTTTCACATACATTGAAATTAAAAGTAGCCAAAACCAATTAATTAATATATTGAGCAATTTCTTTACATTTACAAATTCTTTGTTTTCTTTCATTCTTACACTTCAAATAATTACTATTGCTGCGCTTGCAATTTTAATGCAGCAACATTACTTGCGCCAGTCGCGATGTAATATGAATCATTTGACCCAGTGCAGAAATGAACATAAACAAAACGAAAATTAGTTTGTTGATTGTCATCGACTCAAATATTTATTGTACTGTGGGCTGGCTGTGCTATGACACTACATCATGCCAGCCGCCGGAATTGAACCCGCGCCTTCGCGATATTACCTAAGCTTAAATAATAAAAATAAACAAAAACAAAATGACTGAAAACAAATAAGTTATTCGCTTGAAATTTATAAAAATTACAAATTATTTACTAAAAATTTATTAAAAAAAAATAAAAAATGTATATCAAATAAAGTCAAAATATGCAGGGAATGACAATTGGTACGACATATTCGTAGGAAAATGTCGAGTTGTCACTCTACCCCACAAAATTGCATTATTTGAGCAGGCTAATACGTATGGCCAAATATCCCTCTTATACAACTCTTGCAACAAAAACGAAATGAGAATTATAAGAACTAAGGTTGCAACTGCAAGAGAACAGAGTGCGATGCTGTTGCTGCTTGTCGGAATATGTGTGTACGTGTGCGATGCTGTTGCTGCTTGCTTGTATGGAATATGTGTGTACGTTTCTCACACTGGTTCTGTGATGAACACACAGATATCGTATTGCTCTTACACATGATGTTATAATACATAAAATACAAAGCATATGAAAATTAATACAAAATTTGAAGGAGTTAAATTTTGATTTACTTATAGAATCAAAAAAATTATATGTAGCAATATGATTATTTAAATACAAATCAAAAGAAGAAATATTAAATATGTTACGAGCATACTTGAATTTTCTTCAATGCATGCATAAAGTATTAAAAACTTATGATGAAAGTGACAAACATTTTCTCAAAATTTTGTGCTCCAGATTTACAATTTAAGGATAATAAGGGTTATCATTTTTCGATAGGTCTTTAAGTATTGACACTCACTCATTCAAATGGCGGAATCAATACAAAATAAGCCAGGAACTGAAAAGTCGTTAAAAAAGGCTTCAAGTAAACCAACATATTTAAATGTTAATCTGCATGATATTGTAGCAATCAACACTAGATTGTTTTTTTAAAAAACTGAATGTTTCTACTTAGTTTTTAAAACTTCACCCTGATGAGTGGCTTAATAACAGCGCATACGTTAGTGGTCTTCAAATGGTCACTCAGCTCATATTATTAACGATTCAGCAGAGAAAAGTGTAGCTTTAATAACTGAATTTAATAATTCAATTACGTCAAATAAAGAGCAAAAACAATATTTGCTGCAAGTGGTACATAACCATAGAAAAAATTTGAAAAACATAAAAAAAATCATATTTTTAAAAAATAAATTCAGGAAAAACAAACGTTTGTCGTGTTTTTTATTCTTTTTTTCATTTTATGGTCCAAAAATTATGCAGTAAGTTATATAGCAAGAAACTTTAAGCTCCGCACAAAAATACAAAATTACAAACAAAATGCCACTGAAACAAAATAAGAAAAAAATTTTATGTGGAAATACTATAATTTTGACTAAGGAGTTAAATTGCATTTTCAAAGCTCCGCCAAAAAATATCAGATGCATTTTTTAAAAAATAAAAAAAAACGAAAATAGCTTAGATTATTATAAATGATTCTTCATCACAATATATTCAACATGTGTTTCGGTTTGGACAACATATTATTCAGTATGATCTAAGTCGTAAATAGCTCCAAAATGACCTTTAAACGATTTCAGGAATATCTAGAGGTCAAAGTTTTTTGGGTCTTAAGGCATTTTTGTTCTCATTAGGAATGGAACTTTCGGAAAATGGACGCGCACCGAAGTATTTTAACATTTTTGAAATGTGAACCGGTCTACTGTACATAGACAACTTTGGTAAATTTAAAAAACTTTAATTTCTTCTCTTCTCCCCATTTTCCTCTCTTACAAGCCTTAATTTGTTCTAAATGATAATGATGATCACTTGTACTGCGTGCTACGGGGTACCTTTAGAAAAAGGACTTCTTCAGAAGCGCTTAAAACTGCCATTTTGTTTTTATATAAAATAACAAATATAAAAACATTCAAATATAAATATTTTAAGAGACGTATTTTTATTCTTGTCTTTATATTCATCCATATCCTTTACTTTGTTTCCAAACTTATCCTCATCTTCATTCTTATTTTCTTAATCCATGTCCTACTCCTTGTCCTAATCCTTGTCCAAATTCTTATTTTAGTCCATGTCTTCATTCTTTTCTATTTATTGTCCGAATCCCTTTTCATATGCTTGCCCTACATTTTGTTGTAATCCATGTCTCAATCTTTATCCTAAATCTTGACCCAACCCTTATCTAATGCCAGTTCCTTATTATTTTTCTAATCCTTGTCAAAATCCTTGTTTTCAGAGCTGTTCAGAACAAGTTTTATTTATATGTTTTTTCCTTTAATTTAAAATTTTTTTTGCTTTTGCCTATGATTTTAATTCTGATTTTGATATTGATTTTGATTTTGATTTTGATTTTGATTTTGATTTTGATTTTGATTTTGATTTTGATTTTGATTTTGATTTTGATTTTGATTTCGATTTTGATTTTGATTTTGATTTTGATTTTGATTTTGATTCTGATTTTGATTTTGATTTTGATTTAGATTTTGATTTTGATTTTGATTTTGATTTTGATTTTGATTTTGATTTTGATTTTGATTTTGATTTTGATTTTGATTTTGATTTTGATTTTGATTTTGATTTTGATTTTGATTTTGATTTTGATTTTGATTTTGATTTTGATTTTGATTTTTATTTTGATTTTGATTTTGATTTTGATTTTGATTTTGATTTTGATTTTGATTTTGATTTTGATTTCGATTTTGATTTTGATTTTGATTTTGATTTTGATTTTGATTTTGATTTTGATTTTGATTTTGATTTTGATTTTGATTTTAATTTTGATTTTGATTTTGATTTCGATTTTGATTTTGATTTTGATTTTGATTTTGATTTTGATTTTGATTTTGATTTTGATTTTGATTTTGATTTTGATTTTGATTTTGATTTTGATTTTGATTTTGATTTTGATTTTGATTTTAATTTATAATTTAAATTTGGGTTTAATTTTGATGTTGATTTTTGATTTTGATTTTGATTTTGATTTTGATTTTGATTTTGATTTTGATTTTGATTTTGATTTTGATTTTGATTTTGATTTTGATTTTGATTTTGATTTTGATTTTGATTTTGATTTTGATTTTGATTTTGATTTTGATTTTGATTTTGATTTTGATTTTGATTTTGATTTTGATTTTGATTTTGATTTTGATTTTGATTTTGATTTTGATTTTGATTTTGATTTTGATTTTGATTTTGATTTTGATTTTGATTTTGATTTTGATTTTGATTTTGATTTTGATTTTGATTTTGATTTTGATTTTGATTTTGATTTTGATTTTGATTTTGATTTTGATTTTGATTTTGATTTTGATTTTGATTTTGATTTTGATTTTAATTTTGATTTTGATTTTGATTTTGATTTTGATTTTGATTTTGATTTTGATTTTGATTTTGATTTTGATTTTGATTTTTATTTTGGTTTTGATTTTGATTTTGATTTTGTTTTGCTTTTGCACTTATTTGGCACCATGCAATAAAGCCATGCAACGGAGGTGCATTTACGTTTACATTACATGAAGCGGTTTCCTAAGGGATCTCATGACGGCCTCATGAAGTCACCGGCTTCTTCTTTTTTTATTTTCATCATTTGGCCAAAAACATAGCTCATAAAATATTAAGTAGTACCAATAGTTACCGATTTATAGTTCTATGCAACACTTTTGCATCTCTGTTGCATTTTCAGTGTATTAAGTGGTTACCTCCGTGGTATCATGGCGACAAAAATTGATTTTTGATATCGTTAGGAGATCAAAGAGTCAATCTTTGCTTTCGTTACATATAACTTACCGCTACAGTTATTATGAACAGGCAATAATTTCGTGCAACAATATTGCATTTTTGTTGCATAAGCTGGTACCTCCCCGATCTGAAGTTATCATGAATTTTTGACATTAGGCCAAATGAATATTCTTTACATATTTTTTATAAAATTTCTTGTGGAACATATACTCATCGAGTAATTATTCCATGCAAAGCCGTTGCATGATTGTTGCACTTTCGTTCTTGGAGCGACTCTCTCCGCGGCCTCTGGATGACATAAATTGTTTGTATATTTTCTTCATAAGCGTTAAGGAGCAGCTTTTTCTGGCGTTTAATAGTTTTTACCTTAGCAGCCTTATAAAGCGAATCATAAATTCCCAAGGACGTTAATTAAGTTTTGCCATGAGATCAAGGCATTAACCTTTACTGTCTTACTATAAATTTTATCTTAGCACCTATACTCAGCGAGCAACAATTTCATGCAACGCCGATGCATTTTGCAAAAATACCTTTTTTATCAGTTTTGAAAATCTGCGCGGTAAAATGTAACGTTGTCGCGTCAATACAAAAGGCCAATTCCCCCTTTATTCTAATGAAGGAGTCCCTAATGCATGATTTAATTAATTTAAAAAATGAAAACAATAACTTGCACTTAGTAAGATTTTCTATAGATCGATTAGTTTTCTTTGAATGCAGATACAAGTAAGTGTGCAAAGTTCAAGAAAAAACTCCGTTAGTCCGTTTTGAAGGATTTCCAAATAACAAGAAAATTTAACGCACGCGACAAAGGAAAATGTTTGCTTTAGCGAGCGGTACTCAACTTAAGCATGGGCGGTAAGATACTGCTCGATACGTCGTCAGGCATACTACATTCTTTAATTCGAAATTGGAGGCGATGCTGTATGCTCCAGTGCAGTGACATCTGCGTGAGCAATTAGCTCGTAAACCACTTGAGTTAAATCGCGCGGAAGCACACATTTCTTGATTTGCTGCTTCAGAAAGGAAGAAAGAAAAAAGGAAACAGCAAAAAAAACACATATTAACCCGTTTGAAACTTCATCTCCTTCAGTATTTATCCATCCGCATCAACGAAAGCAGCGCCCTCGTGCATGTAGTGTCTTTGTGGGAGTTGAGTTAAATTTGACATTTTTCTTGACTTAACTCAAAAGGATTGTGTGCAATATTTTACTGTAAGTCAAACGACTGCTTGACGGAAGGGTTAATTTTTTGCCCCTTTTTGCTGGTTTTAATCAAGTGCTTGTTCTCAAGTGTGAACATGTAAACGGAAAGAAGCGAAGCGTTTAATTTTTTGCGACACGCCCAATTAAATGTTTTTGAAATAAAAACTCAGAATGACATATTAAAATTTTAAAAGTTGTTGGAATTCTGAAAATTACAGTTGATGTCAAGAGCATGTAATAAAGCAGCTTTATATCTTCTTAACTCTAATTTTGTTATCAGCAAATAACTTTCTCTTAACCAAATAATTCAACTCTCATCCCACTTTTGTAGAGAACTCATTTTCACTAGAGTTCAAACGATTTTAAAACGAACACTGAGCGGTGCAAATCAAATTCATACAGTTAAGTGCAAAATGGGCGCCCAAATTTATGTAACTGTGTTGCTAAGTGTCAACATAATTGGAAGAACTGACCTTGGCCGTTTGTCCCTCGACAAGTGGATGAAGCATTCACTAGTCGGCTGGTTGTTTGGTTGGTCACTTGCTTGGTGAGTTTGTTGGTTGGTACGATGGTTACTATTATGGTTTCAAAGCACAGACCATTATAGCTGGAAGTAGTGACGTAGACTTAGGATTATGTACAGCACAACGTCTACGCTGCCCCTAGCAAGGATATCCAGGCCTGTGTTTTTAGTGCAGATTTAATTACTGTACAATTTCATTTTCAACAAACTCTTGAGTTCATTTCTAATTAGTTTGTGGCTAATCTTGTGTAATAACACTGTGTGCTGTCGATGTGCGACAGTGTGTTTGGATGTTTATAGCAATTTTTGCTACCATTCACACATTGCGTCCTGTCGTTGCTTAGATGATGTGCACTTAAACTGCATTAATTTTTCCCATTCCCATCATATTAAAGGGATGCTATTGATGTGTCGCTCTCTACCTATTCTGTTCTAACGATGCTATTGTTGTCGTTGTTGTGGGCCACTTAATCCCTGTTGATGCCAGTGTTGCATTTATTTATGTGTCTATAAGCTTGCATTAAATCTGGTGTGAATATTCAGAGCTCAAGGCTGTTTATAACTATTGAAGATTATTTCATTTCAGTCTAAGTAGACACAATTATTATAATTTATTGGCACCTTACTGTAGTTGTACAAAAACAAAAGCAACATTTTGAAAGGCATTGATTTTGTATTAAATTCTTAATGATAAATCCATCGATGGACTGGGAAGTGAAATGTTACAATAGATTCATAAGTTTTCTTTTTTTGTAAAATATTGTCTCAAAGTGCGTTGTTTTCACATGACCAATGAACAAAAATATTTTTGAAGAAGTTTTTGGATATCCACGAAATTCGGTACATTAACTAGAAAAGGACTTAAATACAACAACAGACAAAAATAGATAAATAAAACAAACCATTTAAGGAGTTCTCTCCAGGTCTCTTCAAATATCGAAAATAGAACAATCATGCAACGGTATTGCATGGAAATATTAATTGGTAAGAATATGCGATACGGTTAAAATTATGTATCGAAAATAAGGGATCTACATAGGGCCTCACTCTCATAATACAAATAAATTAACACGACATCGAGTCGCGGAGTAGCAGCTTATGCAACAAAAATACAATGTCGTTGCATGGAATTATTGCTGGCTCAAAATTGGTGATACGGTTAATTTTTTTCAATGACGACATAGACTGGTTCTTTGACCTCATAGCTAAAATTAAAACAGATGTTATTTCATCATGACATTACACAGAGGTAACTACTTATTGCACTGAAAATGCAACAAAGATGCAAAAACGTTGCATAGAATTATAATTCTGAGATTATTGGCACTGCGGTAAATTTTAGGAATAAAATGCACAAAAGATACAATAAATTTAAGGTTCTCGGGCCATTTATAAAAAATTAAAAAATTAATGTTGTCTGAGGTCTAACAGGGAATTGCGCTTAATGCAACGTAAATGTTCCATCGGTGCATTAAATTTGATGTACCACACAAAAACGAAAAGAAAAGCAAAATCAAAATCAAAGTCAAAATTAAAATCAAGCAAAGGCAAAGGCAAAGGCAAAAGCTAAAGCAAAATCAAAAATCAAAAATCAAAAATCAAAAATCAAAAATCAAAATCAAAATCAAAATCAAAATCAAAATCAAAATCAAAATCAAAACCAGAATCAAAATCAAAATCAAAACCAGAATCAAAATTGAAATCAAAATCAAAATCAAAATCAAAATCAAAACCAGAATCAAAATCAAACTCAAAATCAAAATCAAAATCAAAATCAAAATCAAAATCAAAATCAAAATCAAAATCAAAATCAAAATCAAAATCAAAATCAAAATCAAAATCAAAATAAAAATCAAAATCAAAACCAGAATCAAAATCAAAATCAAAATCAAAACCAGAATCAAAATCAAAATCAAAATCAAAATGAAAATCAAAATCAAAATCAAAATCAAAATCAAAATCAAAATCAAAATCAAAATCAAAATCAAAATCAAAACCAAACACAAATTTAAATTGAAAATTAAAATCAAAATCAAAACAAAAATCAAAATCAAAATCAAAATCAAAATCAAAATCAAAATCAAAATCAAAATCAAAATCAAAATCAAAATCAAAATCAAAATCAAAAACAAAAGCAAAAGCAAAAGCAAAAGTAAAAGCAAAAGCAAAAGAATAAATAAAGCAAAAACAGAATCAAAACACATTTGTGAATGTTCTAAGCGTGGGGGAGGCCGTAGAAACACTTGAATGAAAACCGCTTTTAAGCCCTCCGTCGGCCAGATATTCCGATAACCTTGGGACAGTCGGATGTGGTCTACCCAGAGCCCTATACATTTACGTGTTTTATATTTGGAAAATAACGTTATTGGTGTCAAATTCAAACGTGACTATGATTTCAAGAAAAGTCAAGAAATTTCAAGTCGATAGCTCAATTGGAAATATATTTAAAATACAATAAAAATCGAAAAAGGTCTGACCAGAACCATCTGACCGACGGAGGGTCATCAGTTATGCTTAATGTCCTTAATGTTAATGTTAATATTATATATTATCCCATAAATAGCTCAACGAAAATAACAAATTGCCTCTCTTCAAATCTCTTTTCATGTGCAAATTAAAAGCAGTAAATAACACTATGACACGAAAAAACACTTTTGGAAATATAACAGCATGCCACTATATAGGTTCGATACTATGATCAGTGGTGAGTATAACCTTTGCACGGTTTATAACCTAGCTAGGGCTTATAACCTTGTTCACTGTTGCACAGTGTAATTAAAATTATTTTTTTAAAAAGCTATCCCAAGACATTACCAATATCTGAAGGTATTCTGTACGATATTTTGACACAAATGGGAATATCTTTGCTGTCACTTTGTTAAAATCAAATAAGTGGCACAAATCATAACGAGTAATCAAGCAAAAATTTATCCAAGGTTCAAACCCCAACTGATTTGATGTTCTTTGCTTTCCCCTCATGTTGTTTCCTTAATTAGTCGCAATAAATTTATTATGAAAATATACTACCTTTACTAATGTATTGAGTATTTTCTCTCAGCAGGCTATTAGTTTCTAAATTTATCAAGATTTTTGGACACTAATCCACTCTTTTGAACCTTCCATGGGTACACTATATTTCCAAACCTTCGGTAGGTGCGCTATGATGAATTCGTATTTGTGACTATTGAACCCCCTTAAAGACGTCCGATTAATCTTAAAATAACAAAGTTTTGTTTATTTACAATTAAAAAAATATTCCCGTAGTTTTATTCCAAAATTTTAGATTACATGAAATATTTTGGAACATTTAATAACAAAAATTGTTTACTTCGTACCAAAACATTCATATCTCGTTCCCAAATTATTATTACTGCAAAAAATTCTTGCAAGTCGATCTTATATTATAGTACTTTAAGAAAATTCTACCCAGGTAAGGCTCCTTTAAAAAAACCATATTTTTTGCCAATTGAAAAAGACCTATTTTTTTTTTAAAATCAAATTATTATTAAAAAGTTTATTTATATAAAAAAAAATTGTTTTTTTATCATATATTAAAAATAAAAAGAAATTAACACTTTGAGTTAATTTTTAACAAAAATAATATAATTTTCTATTTTCCAAAAAATTAAACAAATTTTGCAGTTAAATTTCAGCAGTTGGCCAGAAATGAAATCAACTTCTGATCAAAATCTGATTATGAGTGATGAAGCTCATTTTAAATTGAATGGCTTTGTTAATAAGCAGAACTGTAGGTTCTGGGGCTCTGAAATTCCAAGAGCCATTCATCAACGTCAATTGCACCACAGTATGGTGTACAGTATTGTGGGACATTACATCTGAAAACATCAGTGGGCCATACTTCTTCGAAAATGGAGATGGAAGTGCTGTAACCGTAAATGAAGAGCGATATCGGTTTATGATAGAACATTTGTTGCGTCCTGCTCTTGAAAACAGACCTGAGATATAGTGTCAGCAGGGTGAAGCCACTGCCCACACTGCCCGAGACACAATGCCACTTTCAAGTCAAATTTTTGAAGATCGAATAATTTCCAGAAATTCGGAAATTAATTGGCCAGCGCGTTCGCCAGATATGTCATTTTTTTTTTTTTTTGTTTTGGGTTATTTGAAGGAGCGAGTATATGTGAACAAACCCGAGGCAATCGTTGAACTCAAGGCCAACATTGTTGCAGAAATTCAAGCGCTACAGCCACAGATGTTATGATCAAGATGATGTTGAAAGATGTTATGGAAAATGCTCTAAAACAAGCTCATCATTGCGTAACTGAAAACGGGGGTTATTTAAGTGACATTATTTTCCATACTTAGTGTAAAAACATTTCCATTTTGTATATTTTATAATCTGAAAAAAATAAATGAAAAAATATATAAACGAAAAAGTAATGAAATTTTAAAACCACATAGTGACTTTTGGACCATCCTCTACATCCTAAACTTTTCTTAGGGAGGGGTACCAAGCCGTTCGGACCGCTCATGCCTGAGATACAATATTCGTGCAAAGTCACCCTTGAATATATCGCCGTAATGTACCCATTGAGGGTCAAGGATCGGTGTGGTGCCGGAGTTTGTAGTAATCAACGTCTTAACATTTTTACTTTTGGTCATGATTCAATTGATTCAACAGATATTTTCATTTACATACCCAGCAGTTATTTTGGAGTCAATTGAAAAAGTGAACTAGTTCATTTCTAGCGCATTTCAAAGTAGCTTTGAAAAAGTACAAAAGGCGTTCAGAGTAGAACAGTTCACTTTGCTTTTGTTTTCGAAAATATTGCTGAAAAAATAAACGCGTTCTGGTTTTTTTTTTTTTTGTAAAATTTGCTGCGCACAAGACGCAATGAGTTGTTGCTCAAGAATTAGTGAAAAAGTGAAAAGAAAAGTGCTATATACAAGGAAAAGTGCTATATAAAAATAAAAGTACACAAATCCGCAAAGGTAAGTTGAAATGTCCAAACGGAGTTTGAAAAGAAAATTTAAAATTGAAAAAGAAAGGTATATTGCAAAATTAAAAAGATGTACGTAAATGTCTTATGAAAATGAAGACAAAAAAGTTGAAGATCAAAATCAGGGATGTTGATAAAATGTTGATAACTTAAGATAAAAAACACATATCCTGCTTGTCAACTTTAAAATGACATAAGATAAGATTTATTTACTAATTTATCTACTAATACTTTCTTTTCCTTTACAGCTGTTATGACAACTTTGCCATCAAACGGAACACCTGATGTTCAATTAAGGAAAGCACTTCAATACAACAAGAAGAAACACTTCAAAAATATATCAAGAGACAAAAAAATGAATATCATATAAAAACTCTTTAAATAATAGGTGCGTTATTTTGACATCGTTATATGCGCTTAATAACATTTTTTATTTTGGACAAGCGCATATAGCGATGCCAAAATAACGCACCTATTATTTATTTTTTTATTGTTTGACGACCCTTTCTTATACATATATAAATTAAAAAAAAAAATTAAAATTTAATAAGAACTCTGTATAAAATCCTGTGTAGTTTTTTTTGTTATTTAAGTTTAAAATGAAATATTATTTTTTTATTGCTTGTGTTTATTGTGTTTGTGTTTTAACGTAGAATACGTTATACGGGGGTGTTAATCTGGAGCACAAAATTTTGAGAAAATGTTTGTCACTTTCATTATAAGTTTTTAATACTTTATGCATGCTTTGAAGAAAATTCAAGTATGGTCGTAACATATTTAATATGTCTTCTTTTGATTTGTATTTAAATAATCATATTGCTACATATAATTTTTTTGATTCTATAAGTAAATCAAAATTTAACTCCTTCAAATTTTGTATTAATTTTCATATGCTTTGTATTTTATGTATTATAACATCATGTGTAAGAGCAGTACGATTATCTGTGTGTTCATCACAGAACCAGTGTGAGAAAGAGAAGAAGTATAATGACCAAGTAGTGAACGACAACCATGATAAATACAACCATGATTTTTGTTTGTCTTTTCTTTTAATATCAAAGACATGCTCCATATGCGCCCTTTGCAGCATTTTTTTATGCGGCGGCCATTGTAAATCCATAGGAATTCTTAATTTTTGTAGAGATTTTCTATAGTTCAGACACAAACCTTACAATCATAAAGCCTAGTATGCTGTAGAAACGAAAATTTCTTGGCATATAATTCTACACCCGAAATATTAGTGTAGAGTCAAAAATGTTTGTGTATGTATTGTGGTTTTATGTATTAAGATATGCACTTTGTTTCCTTAAATATTGTTTTAAGAGATTTTCCGTACATCAAAAATGTATTTTACAAGAAAAGAAGAACTCAAAGTAAATAATATAAAAGTTTATGGAAGTGTACGCAAATGGAAGTTGCGATAATTGTGCATTTTTTTTAAAGTTGCGTTTACTGAGTCAACAATGTAAATTTTTGAGTATTGCGATTATCGAGTGTTGCGTAAAGCGAGGTCGAACTGTTTTCTTATTGAAATGTCAAAATTCTGGTGCCAATTAAATGCCCGGACATATAATCGACAGCGAAATTTTGACATTTCAACTCTCCACATGGTTGTTGTACTTGCTAGCATTGAACAAATTTTCACCTCTACAGCGTACTAAGTAGCGAAAAAAAAAATTCTGCTGCCTTTTCGCTGTCAAAAACTCAATGCATTCCATATGGAAAGTTTCTTTCCGCTTCTACAGCATACTGGGCTTAAGCAGAAAATGAAAAAATGTTTATGAATAACAATGTTAGCAAGGTTGCATAGAAGCTGCGTAAAGCCTTAAACAGTGCGTAACTAAACAAGCGTTTAAAGGTTGTTTAAGGAAATCTATTGAATAAGGCTGTTAATGACTAACGTATTCTACGTCTGACCTATGCGCCCGTGTTATCTAACACAGGCTTGAGCTTTTTTTAATTGTGGTTTTTGTTATTTGTGTTACTTATTTGGGTTACTTTTAAGAAATAAAAAATTAGACACATAAGCAAAATTTCTTCTTTAATAAATCTTGTGGATGGAAACGATCGTACAAATCAGGTCTTTAGGACCTTTGCTTCAGTACACTAACTTTTTACGCTTTTAAAATGTTCACTTTAAAACTAGTTAAAAAATAACCAATTTCAGACTACTGCGAAAGCAACCATTTTAAAAATGTTTCTAATGCAACTAGTTCAAATATGGGGAAAAAGGTGTGTTTATGGAGACAATTGTCTTTTCCTATGACATCAACCCGTAAAAAGCGTCAGTTCGTTCAATGTTAAAGGGTATTGTAGTGGAACTAGTACTGATGCTGTTTGGAACTAGTTCAGAACTATTTCAAATTTGGTCCACTTTTCTGCTGGGTATCTACATACGTTTCTCTTGATTTCTCTTCTTCAAGATTTCCCTCTTGATTATTCTAAAAATTCTAAAAAAGTCAAAAAAGTCTTATTTGACTTTGGAAAAATGCCAAAAATTCTGAATTTTTCCTCAGCAGTCTATTAGTTTCTAAAAAAAATCGAGATCTATGGAAACTAATCCATTCTTTTGAAAATAAAATTCATCTTCAATCCCTGCAAGAAAATCACAAAGAAAGCTTCACAAAATGCTTACTAACGGCAATCATTGACTTTAGCAAAAATTCACAGATTTTATCAAAAGTGACGCTTTTTTACGACTACAACCTGTAGCATTTCCTTCTCCCGCCTTCGAAATGCACCCCAAATTATCAAAAATGTTCTTCCCCCTTTAAGCTTATTTACATTATTGAACGCTTGAGTGAATTTATTTTTACGGCCAGTGAAGAAAAAAATCCAAAAATTTAAAACGATTTTTGATTTATTGACTGATTGCCGTACAAAAATTGGGTTGAAATGCATTCGACCAGAATAAAAATAAAAAAGAAAAAATATAAAAATTGTAGTGCGTTAGGGTAATATCTAGAGGGCTTGTCAAAAATAATAAAAAATAAAAAAGTGCAAAAGAGCACTCTAGAGATTAAAGAATGTTGCAAAAAATATTGATGTTTTGCTAAAAAATTTAAATTTAAAACTTAATCCAAAAGAGATCAAATGGAAATACATAAATTTTGCAATCTATGCAAGGTTTGTGTTGTACTGTGTAAAGGTTTAGTTAACAAACAATTGAGAAGGAAGAATTTGCTGGGCGATGATGTGAGTTTGTCTGGGTTGTTAGTGCCAATGTGCGTAACGGACATGTCAGACACAACGTGTTGTGTGGATGTGCTTTTGTGAGTATATGTGTGTTTGTGTGTCTGTGTTTGTGGCCTCGACCTGCTGAACTTTGATAGTTTGAATGTGTGAAATGCACCATCAATAATACCGAGAGAGTGAGAGGGGAGTAAATCGATGATATCGGATGGTATCAGATGTGAACGCCATTGAAATGGAAACCCCTTTTTTTTGGTCTTTAGGGCGTTTTGCTTAGGGAAATATTAATGTTTGGTATTTATGGCTTTTTTCTTTTTTTTTTTTTTGGTCTGATAAAACTTGAAAGGTTGTGAAAAATTTTATGCGAAATATGTTTGAATGCTTGTAACTTGAGATAATGTTGCTAATCAACTCGAAAAAGATAGATTTTGATAAGGGTAAAAAATAATAACAATAAAAAAATAGGTCTTCAAAAATTATGAAATTTGGTAAAAAAAAAAATATGAGAAATGAAAAAAATTAAATTTCGGAAAAAAAGCTCTCTTGAGAAATGCTCTTTTAAGAAATCGCAGACATTTCTGTATTGCTTCGAAGTGCATTGCATTTGTTTTTCTCTCTTACCTCAAAAGCCATACAAATCCACTACAAATCCTTAGTATTTGCCTCAATAGTAAAATCCTTGATGTATCCTGTAGAAAACACAACTATTTTAACATACAAATAAATAGCAATTCAAATAAATTCATGGATAAGATTTTCACAAAAAGAGCCAGAGAATCTGCTGAATAAAACCCAGTCAATAGAAAAAGGATATCTAAATAATGAACCAATTGAAATAGAGTAAGACTCAGAAAAGGGACCAGCTAAAAAAGACATCCCTAAAGTACAGCTATTAAGCAAAGTACCCGATAGTGCGCATAGAAAAGTTCAAAGATTAATTTGCTTACATGGGAGAGTACAGACAAAAAAAACACAAAAAAAAAAAAAAACAAACTACAAAAAAATATAAAGTACCGCCAACCCACACTTAAGAGTTGTACTTGTGTTCGGCACTTCACCGAAATCTATAGAAAATATTGTAAGCATAAAGCTATGTATGTATGTCGATTATGTGCGTCGATATGTCCTTGTATCCGCAGAGAATGTAAAACTTTCTATGGTTGTATTTTACAAGGATATCAAGATAAGTTTGATAACAGGCACAACATACCAAAAAACAACAACAACAACATAAAAACTGAAGCAAGCACCAGCACTAAATTGAACAACCGTGGCTCACGCACACTCCGCATCCAACCTCATCAACCAACCAACTCATTCTTCATTGAAAACTTTATCTGAAATCTACTCCAAAAAAAAAAAGTTCCAATTTTCTGCTGTTCGTTCGTAAAGGATAATTTGAAAAAACGTTACGCAGTAATTTTTTTTTTCTTCTCCTTTAGGTTTTTTGTTCCATTTCACCCCCATAAAGTTTGAGTAGAAGTAGTTGTTATAAAAAAAAAAGTACTTGAGTTGCTTCAAAAGTTCAAAATCAATTTCAAACGTTGTCAATGCAATAGAAAAGTACTATCTACAGCCCAAGCTACAACCAAACGACGGGTAGTTATTACAAGCCAGCAAGTTAGATGAAACCATAGCTGGTACAATCATGTTTAGCTGAGCAGGCCATGATTATGTCAGCATCTAAGCGCTGTAAAATCACTAATAATCCTCTTGGTGTGGGCTGTAATGTGATGTGCTGTTGTAAGGATCACATGAGTACTTGAAAGTTAAGAATAACAAAAAAAAAAAAGAAAAACACCAAAAACTTCATAGCCATAAAATAATATCAACTTGAATGCTTGAAATAAGAACCATTCAATGATAAAAAGTTAACTCTAGAGTCGCTATAATGAAGATAACAACTCCTAATTTACTCCTAAATGAGATTTATAAACATGTTTTCTCCTTTTCAAAAGAAAAATAAAATTTTATTTTTTTTTAGAAACGCTGATTAAAAAAGTTTTCCCAGTATCAATGGGAACGTAGGATTTTTCTTACATGCAATTGAAAACTTGCAGAAAGACAACTTTTTAGTTTACGAATACTGGAAACTTTCTCCTGTAAGTTTGTTGATGCATGCTCTTCCAGAGACCACACTCCTTTAAGTGTTATGACGAACACATGCTCATCATTACTACTCTTAGCATCGAGAAATTTTCTTTAAAATGTCTGAAAGTATTTTTATTTCTTGGGGTGTCTAGGGGGTATCTAGCGAGTCTTGGTATCAAAATTGAATTCAACAAGCTTTAACATGAACTAGTGTCTTCTTTGGTTGAAATTCGACCATTTAAAATTAGATTTTTTTTTTTGTATTTTAATTGAAAATATTTTTTTTCTTTCTTCACTCATGTGGAAATATAACTGAACTCATACTGCACCATACGCACCACCGGCAGGGAATTACAAAATATCGTAATTCCATTCTGAGTATCCATGTTCTGTGACTTTTACTTCCAAAGCTATTTGATATTAAAAACTGTGCTTGTATGGGCGGACACACACCCCCTTTTCAAATTTCAGTCCTAGTTTTCTAGTAGATGGACATCATCAAGCGATAACTCTATTCTGAGTTTCAATGTTCTGCGACTTTTACTTCCAAAGGTATTCGATATCAAAAAATGGGCTGAGTCACACCCCTTTGTCCAATGCGTGTCACGGTTTTCAAGTGGATGGATATCACCAAGTGGCAACTCCATATTGAGTTTCATTGTTATACGGCATTTACTTCCAAAGCTATACAATATAAAAAATTTGGATTAAATGGGTGGTGCCTCGCCCCATTGTCTAATGCTCGTTCAATTTTTCCAGTCGAAGACCACGACTAAATAGGAAGTTCCTTGATTTGTGACTTATAGTTCAAAAGTTATACCGAAAATTTGGGCTGCTGAAAAGAGTAACGCCCTTCACGCCCATAAAATGTAACCAGGGGAATGGTACGTGTGATTTGAGGTCGAATACCGATTTCCGAGGATGTGTGACCTATAACTCTCAAGCTATTCGATATCGCAAATTTGGATGGAATGTGCCACGACCACCATAGATATTCGGTGCACTCCTTCTCCCTACTCTTATTGATTTGAAAAAAATTATCAAAATCGGTTGAGAAACACGGAGGAAAATGGTTCTTAGCTCTGCCTACGCCTATTTACTGTATATAGATCCTCCAACGATGATTTCAATATAGCCGGGATAGTTATTTTTATGGAGAAAGGTTTATTGACTGTCAAATTTATTTTTAAGGTCGCTGTTTAAGAAACTGCAATTATAACACGCTACGTATAGGTGCTAAAGTAAAAATTATTAAACGTCAGTAAAGGCTGGATCTTAGTACTCAAGACAAAAATAGATAAAAAATTCATGACGTCATAAGGCCGTTGGGAGAGCCGCTTCAAGATTGAAAATGCAGCAATCATGCAACGGTGTTGCAGGGAACTATTACTAGGTGAGTATATGTGCTAAGCTATATGTTATGTAACGTAAACGAAGAATTTGTAGCTGGTGTTTGTTTAGAGACATAGAATTTTCTAGAGGAATAGCTGTCAAGCCAGTTGTCAAAGTAAACACATGGGTTTGACATTTATGTTCAGTATACTTTGTCAAATTTCCATGCAAAAACTTACACCTCAACGACGTTTACAAATCGTGGACTCCGAGTATACATTGAGCTAAGGCACATTTCCGGCTTAACATGTGCATAAATAATTGCCGTATTTGGAGTGAGAACAATCCTAACACATTTCAATTAAAATTTAGTTACCTCAATTATGTTTATTTTGTTGAAATGGTGCATAAAAATATAAAAAATTTTGAGAATTTTGTCTTCGGAAATTGGTGAAAATATTTATAATGAATAGAAGGAAGGTAAATATTTGTGACGAAAACATGAAAAATATATAAAAAATATGTTAATTCGGTATGAAGTAAATTTACATCATTATGCAATATCATCATTCCTGAACTATGGTTGATTCGTGAAATTTTACTTTGTGTTTTTTTCGCTGTTTTAGAATAACTTACAAGAAAGAGACATCGAATGTTATCTAGCAGAGCTAGAAGATGAAGATCCACCTCTTGTTGAAGAACTGCTGGAAGAACCAGATAGCCAAAACAGAGCTCCTTGTGGTAGTATTTTTAATACATTATTCGACAAAAGAAAGCTTATTTGGAAAAAGAGGAATATGGACTTTCACGAGGACAAAATTAATTTCTTAGGTAGCTGTGCTTTTATTTCAGCTTGAAACTTCTTACGAATGTTTTACATACTTTTTTGATGAAAATTTTATACAAGAAATTGTAGCTCAAACTAATTTATATACCATTCAAAAAAATTCTAATAAGAAAATAATTTATACATCATCAGATTTTAAAAAAGTTCTTTGCAATATTACTTTTCATGTCCGTGCACAGATTTCAAAATACCAGACCGCATTGGTCACCTGCTTTTGGTTATGGGCCAGTTTCATCCACAATGCCAGTCAACAAGTTTGAAAAAATTAAGCTTTTATTGCACTTTCAAAATAATGACTATCACAAGCCTGTAGGTCATGCAGATCACGACCGGTTATTTAAAATACGTCCAGTTATTGAGCATCTCAAAATTAAATTTTCTACCATACCTATGGAACAAAGACTGTCAGTAGACGAACAGATGTGTGCTACAAAGGATGCACACTTGCTAAAGCAGTACCTCTCTAATAAACCGCACAAATGGAGGTTTAAATTGTATGTGCTCTGTGATTTATCAGGATATGCACATACATTCAAACTGTATTCAGGTCAGGAAAATGCAGGGAGACTTGAAGGAGAACCTGATATAGGAGCCAAAGGGAATGTAGTAATTCGTTTGCTTAGAGGAGTGCCCAAATATCAAAATTACATTGTATATTCTGATAACTTTTATACATCATTGCCTCTGGTTCATTTTTTAGACAAACAAGGAATTTACATACTCTGTTGGCACTGTCCAGCAGAATAGGATCCCAAACTCAAAATTGCCTGAAAAAAAGGAATTTATGAAGAAAGCAGTTCCAAGAGAAAGTCATGAAGAAACTAACTCTAAATTTTATGGTATTGAGATGACTTGTATTACCTGGAAAGATAACAAGATTGTGACACTTTTATCTTCTTATGTTGGGTTAACTCCAGTACGTAGTGTTATTAGATATGATAGATCAAGAAAGGAAGCCGTAGATATTTCTTGCCCGCAAATTGTTCATGAATATAACAAACACATGGTGGGAGTGGATTTAATGGACAGTTTTTTGGGGTGGTTCCACATCCCTTTGAGATAAAAAAAAATGGTATGTGCGCATATTCTTCCATCTGCTTGATCGTACAATCATTAATTCTTGCATCATATACAAAAAAAAAAACAAAATGCAGGATATAGAAATGTACCAAAAAAAGATATACTTTCTATGGGCCAGTTTCGTAATGAATTAACTCAAGTTTTATGCACTATTGAAGCCGACACAGAGATCAAAAGAGGACGTCCAAGTGCAAGCTCTTTAGAAAACGAAATCGATGCAAAAAGGAGGAGAGGAACTGCAGTTGTTGCTGCACCAAAAGACATAAGAAGAGATCATTGAGTATTAATCATTGGCCACAAGTTGGGGGTTCACTACAATGCAAATACCCACAGTGCAATGGATACTCTACAATAAGATGCAGCAAATGTGGGGCCAACTTATCTATCTAGGTATCTATATCTTATCTTATCTATATATATAAAAATAAGTTGCATTGTGTATGAAATTGATGTTCCCTGTAATGCGTGAACCGATTTTGTTTCAATTTCCCATGAAAGGTGACGTCAATTCGAAGGTTTTTTTGTATAAATGGTTTTTGTATGTGTATTGGTTCATGAATTATAGGCATTTCAGTGAACTTATCAACAATACAGCTGTGAAAAAATACAGGTGCACACATATGGTGCATATGGGGAAATATTTGCAAGAGAAATTGGAAATAAATGAAATATTGGAATAATTTGGCAAGTCTCACTTTAGTTTGCATTAGCGCGAAAAATATAGGCATAGTAAAAATTTTCCATACCCTCTTTACCGCCTACAAATCAATAAAAATGCTATATTTAACACGGTTTTGGTCGTATTAGACTAAAATTTGGTAAATAAGTTCGTATCGTTACTGTCGGCAACTATACTAAAACCGGGCGTGGTCTAACCATACATATATGCCCACTTTTAAGAAATCATTATTATTTCTGAGTTGTAATGTTTTAATAGTGAAACTTGATATGTAGATGATATGGGCCCAAGAGGCAGTTACTATATATTTGAGCGAACATTAGACGAGGGAATTTGTCCACACAGGCCAAATTTATGATATCGAATTGCTTTGGAACTAAATGTCGTATAACAATGAAGGTATTTCTACTGAAAAACTGGCACGGGCAATCGAAAACGGGGCGTGGCTCCATCCATATAAGCCAAATTTATAATATAGAATAGCTATAGAAGTAAAAGTCACAGAACATTGAAACTCAGAATGTAGATACGATTTGGTGATGTCCTTCTACTAGAAAAGGTGACATGCAAATTTATGACACAGAAAAACTATGGAAGTAAAAGACAAAGAACATAGAAATAAGAATGAAGTTACTACTTGGTAATATCCTGCTACTGGGAAATGAAAAATGCAAAAAATGGACAATAGAGAACGCTGTTATAGAATCCAAAACTACTGAGCCGATTGAGCTCAAATTTGGGCAGTAACTATGAGGTCATTCATAAATTACGTTACCAATTTAGTAGAGAGAGAGGTCTTTAAATGTACAACGATAAGTAACGGAAGGGGGTCTCAGATATAGTAATGTGACCAAAAATAAAAAAACTCGAAAAAATTGAAATTAATACAACACAACATTTCAAACCATTTTCATCCTTATATCTTCATGTTTGACCGACTGTTAACTATTGGCAAGTGTAGTAAGGGCATAATTTTTCTTTGCTTGCTTTTCGACAGTTATTTTTTCTATTTTCGAATATTTTTTAATCAATTCATTTTTTTATTTCATAATACGTTACTTTATGGGGGTAGAGGGGAGTGTTTTTGAAATGCAGTACGAAGAGTACCGGAGGGGGGATAGAAAAAATTTTTAATCCGTCACGTAATTTATGAACGACTCCTATGTTTCGAGTACGAGATGGTTTAGAATTAATAACGCTGAAGGCATTGCAACATTTTCCGGTACTTATCTAGATAAGTGCAGCAAAGCGCACCGGGAAAAAGCTAGTGTCTTAATAAAAACAAAAACTGTTTTCTACTACGTTCATCAGTGCAATTTGCATAATGATGTAATTTTACATCGTATGGTTTTTTAATAAAAAATAATACTTATAAGAGTCAAATATTTTTTTTTATTATTTTTACCACAACTAAGGGCTTTAGTTACATGCATATGATTTTTTTTACAAAAAAAAAAAAAATCATGCAACGAAGGGTTAAGAAAAAATGCGTGGCTAGCGGTTCTCCACGCCCGAACAGGCCCTTGAGGCCTTCAGAAACCCGGTTTCGGAGATACCAACTTAAGAGTGGCAGGACTGTTTCGAAAATTGGTTCAAACGAATGCAAAAGTGTATTGATCTCTTGGAGATTTCCTTGAAAACAAACAAATAAAAGCATTTTTCCTGATTAACTTCTATTTTTCCATTGTTAGGTGCAGGATTTAAAAGGCAATGTACGTACTCTTCTAGTTCCATGAAACAGTTCCATGAAACGTCGATGCATTTTGAAAAAATACCTTTGGGGAAACTTTTTGGGGAATCCTTAAACGAGTTAAGAAGCAACGGTAATCACCAAAAAACGAAGACTTTAGGGCGAAAAGATATGTTTTCCAAAGCATCATTTCTAAGGAACGTACTTTTCAAAATGGTAAATATTATCCTTTAATGAAAATTCATATTTTTAAAACGAAGTGACTTTTCTGCTGCCCCATTAATTTTAAGTTATGAGGATGGTTAACAGTGTCCTCTACAAACAGCAGAAGTTGAACAGTGGTGTAATATTTTTATGATTTTATGATCAAAAACAATGTAGTCAACGGTGTTCAACAAAGAAAGTTTTCAATGAAATTAAAGCTCGAAAATAAGTGGCTGAATTTCAAAGAAATAATTTAATTAAGCAGAGGAAGAAAACGATTTTGCCATTGAAGCTATAGTCAAATAGCAAGACGTGGCAAGGTAAGCGTAGCTAATAAAGCAAGATACACAGAGGATCTGTTTCACAGGCAAACAATGCTACAAAAGCACAACAAAGGCATTTCTCCCATCGATATTTATAATGATTGCATAATTAATGGCAGCAAGATATGGAAACAACGACAACGACGACGCATAATTATTATTATTTTAAAAGCTTTTAGCGATAATTTTCATTATCGAAATTGATTAAAATTTAGATAGAACGCCACACAAGATGAGTTTATTGAAGTGATATTGAGTAAATGTAATTAAATAGAATAAAATTAAATATTTGTACAGTTGCGTCGAGCATAGCAATGAGAGAGAATTTATATTAAATTCAAAATAATATAAATATCATTAGAAATAAAGTTTGGCAAATATTTATCATAGAATCGAAAAAAATGTCACTGATAACTCTCTCCATCTAGATATAAGCAAAGTTTTGGAAAATGTAAATAATAATAATGAAAATATGTATAAAATAATAATAAGCTAGACAAATATTTTCACCCCTAAAAGCAAAAACCGCAGCGGCAAGAAATCAATTTTTGCGTTTGAGTGAACAAAACGCAAAAAATATTGAGGGTAAAAAAGCCATCAGTGCAGAAAATCGGCAAAGTAAATATTATTCAAAAATAATGAATAGAGAGGGAGGATGATGGGGGGAGGGTGCAACCACAAAGCAAACAAATAATTTATTTATGCAAAGCTGATGACAAAATTGCGTGCTTATAGAAGAAAAAACTTATCAATAATCATTTATTTAAAACTAACTTGATGGCTATAATCATGCCTAAGCTCTCACTGAGCGATCAAAACCGTCCCAGAGTGGCCGTTTAAAATCAATTTAAATAATTTTTATATTTGGAAACTTACAATTTTGGCTCCATCTGGCATTACTTGAAAGAAATATTTAATATTTCTAAAAAAGCAAAAGTTTAGAAAACTCAATGTTCAAATAGTTCAAAATTATGCAAAGTATTTAAAATATTTAATACGTGGATTGCTTCATATATTGGGGGTTGGAATTAATTTTAACGGTTTTTTTTTCGGTTTTTGAGCATTTATTTAGAAACAACGGTACAATGTATATTATTCAAAGTATTGTCCATCGTTAGCTACAACATTTTCCCATCTTTCTGGCAGCATATGGATTCCGCGCCGGAAGAACGACTCGTCTTTTGAGGCAATCCACGAATCGACCCATTTTTTGGTATCCTCGTAAGAAGTGAAGCGCTGCTCAGCCAAGCCATGAGTCATCGATCTGAATAGGTGGTAGTCGGAAGGGGCTATGTCTGGGCTATAAGGCGGGTGGGGTAGCACCCCATAATTCAGCGCCTCCAACGTTTCCTTGACGGTTCTTGCAACATGTGGCCGTGCGTTGTCATGTTGAAAAACCACTTTGTCGTGTCTTTTGCCATATTCCGGCCGTTTAACCTTTAATGCTCGGCTCAATTGCATCAATTGTTGTTGGTAGCGTTCCCCAGTGATGGTTTGACACGGGTCTTCATCGAGCAAAGCCTCCAATTCCTCATCTTCAAACTTTTTCGGCTGGCCCGGACGCTCTTTGTCTTCCGTATCAAAATCACCACTTTTAAACCGACGGAACCAGTACTCACAAGTAGAAATCGATGGAGCATAGTCCCCGTAAGCCTCAGTAAGCGTGCGTTGTGCTTCAACCGCTTTTTTCTTCAAATGGAAGCACAAAAGTAAACCTTCCCGCAAATTGCGTTTTGTTGGAACGAAAGTCGACATGTTCACAGAGAAAAAATTATATGTTGTTTACACTTCAGTGGAATGACACATACTGAAAAATTAAGCTTAGACAATGTGCTTTGAAATGAATATAGTCACAGGTGTGCCCGATGCGATCTATTGATAGTTACGCCATCTCGTAGAAAACCTTTAAAACTAATTCCAACACCCAATATTTCGGGAATATATCGACGGTTCCTACGAAGACTATCTCTTTTTTAAACGCGATCAAGAAAATCCTTTTTTTTTAAACTGCGGCGACAAAAATCTGTTTATACAAAATGCGGCGAAAAAAATCCATATCAAAACATGCGGCGAAGAAACTCTCTTTTTATGAAATGCGGCGAAGAAAATCTCTTTTCAGAGTGTGACGTTAACAACGCTGCATTTTTTTAGGAGTGGGAACAATTTTTCTAAAAAAAAATTATACTTTCCAAAAATTATTTCTATTTATTATTTCATCTTTATAATTCCTTACAGTACTCTTTAAAATGATTTTTTTCGCCGCATTTTGATAAAAGTGATTTTTTCGCCGCATTTTGATAAAAGTGATTTTTTTCACCGAATTTGATAAAAGTGATTTTTTTCCGCAGCATTTTGAAAAAAGACATTTTCTTCGCCGCAATTTTCTGTCGGAAGATTTTTTGCGAAAGCACCGTCGATATATAAAGACCGCACTTCGGTGCACGTCCATTTTCTGACAGTTCCATTCCTAATGAGAATAAAAATTCCTTAAGACCCAAAAAAAATTTGACCTCTAGATATTGCGGAAATCGTTTAGAGTACATTTTGCAACTATTTTCGACTTAAATCATAATTAAATAATTTGTTGTCCAAACTGTAACGCATATGGAATATATCCACGGTTCCTACGAAGACTATCTATTCCTTAAACGTGATCAAGAAAATCCTTTTTTTAAACTGCGGCGACAAAAATCAAAAAATGCGGCGAAGAAAATCCATTTTTTTATAATTCGGCGAAGAAAATCTCTTTTTATGAAATGCGGCGAAGAAAATCTCTTTTCAGAGTGTGACGTTAACAACTCTGCATTTTTTAAGGAGTGGGAACAATTTTTCTGAAATTAATTATATTTTCAAATAATTATTTCTATTTATTATTTCATCTTTATAATTCCTTACAGTACTCTATAAAAAGATTTTTATATAAAAGTGATTTTTTCGCAGCATTTTGATAAGAATTATAATAAAAAAAAAAAATAAATAAATAATTGGCCATTTCAGCCCTTGAAAGGACTTTGACCTAGCTTCTTATGATCAATTGTGTTGTGCGTGTTATTAAGTTTGTACACAATTGACCGAGAAAGGGACCTACATGTTTAACGCCGACTCCGAACGGCGATGAACGTAATGTTCTTATTCTCAAGAAGCTTTACATAGCATTTTGAATACTCTCTGAGGTTTGCCATTGTCTACAAAGAGGTGGCGGCCGTACAGAAAAATTATTTTAATTCAAATAATTTTCTGTCGTTGCTGGGGTTCGAACCTGGGTCTCCAGGGTCTTTGACATAGTGGCCACGCACTTTAACCAACTACGCCACGGACGCCACCAAGAATTATAATCATCTGATATTTTTTGGTGGAACTTTGAACAGGCAATTCAACTCTTAAGCCAGAGCTGTAAAAGTTTTAATTCATTTTCACTTTTCATTCTTCTGTATAAATGTTCAAAAGCTGAAATCCTTTTTTGTAGCATTCAAAGTGTGAACTCTTTACGCTTAAGCCTTTAGGCTGATTAAAATTGTTTTCAAGACATGAATTGCAAAACGTAAAGAATTCACACTGAATTGAAATTTTAACGAATTCAGCCACCGATGGCTTCAGCCGAATTGAAATTTTAGTGAATGCAGTCGGCGATGGCTTCAGCCGCAAAGATTTGTTGTTGCGTCTGAAGTTGTTTTGTGTGTATTTGTGTATGCGTGTGTGACTGTTGGGCATGACTGTGATGGGTTGCCATTGGCTTGATATCATGTATAGAAAAATAATTATATACAACAAATTGTAGAAGTTAATTTTTATACATTTTGTTAATAATATTTACTAGCGACCACTGGTGCGCGATGCTACCCCCAGCAATTATAATAACATACCTCTATAAAGAAGAGGCAGAATTAAGTGAAATGTGAGCAGAAAATTGCAACAAAAAAAACTTCTATGTATCTTATCTTGGATGCGAGCATTCAGCGCGAGCGGCTTTATATCATGGTATAATAATACATGGTAGCATTGACAACTGCTTATTTTCTCTTCAACAGGAAAACATAAACTGTCAAAAACAGCTTTTTGTGGAAATATATCAGCAGCTGCTGTGGTTGTTGTTTTTTTTCACTTCAACGTTTTCAACATTGCTTGTGTTTTCAATGGCGGATTGTGAGCGCTCTCTTTTTGAGTATATTTTTTGACAGTATATGATTTCCCAAGCAACTGTCAATGCTACCTTGTATTATTATACCATGCTTTATATTTTTCTGACTTTAATTTTGTTGTTAACAGACGCTCTATTAAAAAGAGACAGAAGAGAGCGAAATGTGAGCAGCGAATAGTTTTGCTCTGAGTTTGATAACGTTGTTCTCCGCTGCTCTGTTAATAAAAGAAAAACCAACATAACAACAACAATTATATGCAATTATATGCAAACTTTAATAAGCTATAACTTAAAATATATAAATTTTTAAGAAATAAAAAGTCCAGTTTGCACATCTGCAGGTCTAAACCTATCAAACCATACTAAATTTATTAAAATTGGACTTGTACTTAAAAAGCCTTACGCCGGACAAAATATGGGTTTGCGTAATATATATAAGATTGTTAATAAGCACTTTATTATTCCAGAAAATTTCAAAGCAAAAACAAAAGCATGTCACTAAGATCGACCGTCGAAAACAAATGACAACATAAATGCAAAATGCTGCTTTATAAATATTTAGTAGTATTTCATGGCATGGTATAATAATACATGGTAGCATTGACAACTGCTTATTTTCTCTTCAACAGGAAAACATAAACTGTCAAACACAGCTTGTTATGCAAATACATCAGCAGCTGCTGTAGTTGTTGTTTTTTTTTTCACTTCAAGGTTTTCAACATTGCTTGTGTTTTCAATGGCAGATTGTGAGCGCTCTCTTTTTGAGTATATTTTTTGACAGAATATGTTTTCCCAAGCAACTGTCAATGCTACCTTGTATTATTATACCATGTTTCATGGTAGTAAATAAAATATCCAGTGTTTCAGAGTTGAAAAGAGTGATAAAACTGAGTGCATTCATCAGATTTTTTAAGCCAACAAGAATGGGATTGATATTTCTATAAGTCCCATTCCTTACAGAGCATTGGGTGTGCATTCTTTTATCTTCAAAAAATGATGAATTGTGCATCTGTACACTAAGGGAAAAAAATATTAAATTTATCCAAAAACTTTTTTAATTTATCCAAAAAGCGAGTCATTTTTGCACCAAGAACGCATTTATTTAAATCGACCACGTAAATATTTAAAATTTATTTAAATACTTTTTTAATTAAATAAAATATTAAAATATTTAAACAGAATTAATAAAAAATATATTAAAATTATGCAAGAATATATTTAAATATCTTTCAAATATTTACTATTTGAAAATAAAACTATCGCATTTAAGGAAAATTTATATAAAAATATTGAAATTGAAAAACAATTTATTTGAATATTTCCCACGAGCTGCGTCCAATTCAAACACCATTTAGCGGTATATTTTATTTTCTTTTTGTGAAAATATGATTTTTGAGTCCGGTGGTGAGTGCGATGCATGATGAAATCATGTAGAGTGGAGTGACATTCTTGAGAAAATACCGAGTTGTCACTCCACCTTAAGGCCTAACCAAAATAGACGAGTCGCTACGTAACGAGTGAAGACAAAAATGTTCGCTTAAATGCAATTCAATGTTGTTACCCAAAATAAGCAAACGTAAACTCAACGAACTGAACGAAACGGTGTGATGAGACGGTTTGTTCCGTAAGAACCGAACTTTTAGCGTCTGAACTCGTCAACAACAGCTGTGCAGAGTAGTCTTCTTCTTTTTTCAGACGATTGGAGGTACTCGTTTCATTTTGGGTTAAATGTCAAAACAGACGTAACGAATGCAAACGTTCGGCAAGTTGCAATCGTCTCGTTTCGTCTATTTCGGTTAGGGCTTTACATGAATTCATCATGCTTCGCACTCACCACCACACTCACAAATCATATTTGCCAAATATCCACGATATATTACCCTTGAAATATTAACTAAATGAGAACTATAAGACCTTCAACTGCTGGTGCGAAGAAACTCAACGCACAGGAACAGAGTGCGATGCTGCTGCTGCTTGGCGGCTGCTTGGCAGCTGTATGGAATATGTGTGTCAGTGTGTGGCATAAATAAAATTTAAATACGGGAAAAAAACGAGTTGTAAGGAAAATATTTGATTTATCCACGTAAATATTTAAATGAAATGTATACTCAGGCGTGGATAATGTTAATATGCGTTATTTCCCTTAGTGTAATTGTGCTCTGTCCTAAGCCAAAGTTGTCGTTTTTCCACATAAAACTTTTATCTTATTTTGTTGCAGCGACAGTATGTTTGAAATTTTGTATTTTTATGCGGTGCTTTAGCTTTCTTCCAATATAACATATTGTACATTTTTAGGACCATAATATAAAAAAAAAAAAAACTAAATAAAAACACTAAAAATATTTATTTTTCCTGATATTTATTTTTTACAAATACGATTTTTGTTATATTTCTAATAGTTTTTCTAGGGTTATATACCCACTTGTAGCAAATGTTTTTTTTTTATCTTCATTTCATGAAAAATGAATTAATAAATTCATTTTTCAATCGTTAATAAGATTGAGCTGAGTGACTATTTGAAGATCACTAACATATGCAAGCCTCTCTTTCCCCCCCCTCTTCCTACATATCGCCAACCAATAACCGATAAACATATTTATTTTGCTAAAAGCGCTGTTCAATTTCATCTTGTGAAAATGAAGAAACTAATAGTACATATCTCAGGAATATATCATCTTTTGGAAAAAAACAAAATTGAAGACACATTTCAAAATGTAAAAATTGCATTGATAATCTTTTTAAGAATGATGGTCAGTTGGAATAAAAAATTTATCATTAAATACATAAAGCTGTAAGAATGAAAGACCAGTTTGTCGCTGATGTCCATAGAATGTAATATGCTTAACCCTCTGCAACTGACGTGCTCCAAATTTAACAATATTCCTGACGTGGGGTCAGAAATGTGTTCCTGACACTTTTAAACTGATTTTTTATGATGAAGTTTCTGACTATAACTCTCTTGACTTTATTCCATATAACAGCTAATAATTATAAGGCTAACATAAGAATAAAATTTTAAATGAAAAACTTTGTTTTTAAAGATAAAAACGAATTTTTTATCTTCGAATTCCACGTTTGTACGCAACTGCAGAGGGTTAAAGACATAGACTTTGAAAAAGTGGTTGACGATTTTGTTTATCTCCAAACTAGAAGAGTTTTAATAAAATATTCATATTGTCACAGTCATAGAGGCCCCATTATCCTAAAGTGCCCAGAGCCTCCAATAGGTTAAAGACGGCCCTAAACATATGAGCTGTTACTTAGAGACCTATTGAAAAATTTTAACCCTATAACCTCTTCACCTCTCGGTGAAGTTGCAGCACTGTAAGTGTTGCTCAAATTTTTTATGCAATTTCTGCTATTTCGGGTTGAATATGTTTGTACTCTATCCGCATCGCAATATTTTCATCGATCGTTTTCAGTCTTCTAAAGGGCTCACAAGTAAAGAGGGTCAGTCGATAATATAAAACGAACTAAGATAGGCCAATAAAAACAGAGGTTTTTGATTTACTAAAGGGAGTCTCGAACTCGAGACGCACAGGTAGAGGGGTCTGATGATATGATAGCCTTAAAAATAATATATAAACTCCATATCTCGAAAACGAAGCCATATAAGTCAAAAATAAATGTTGTTTGGAGTTTTCTTAAGTGGGTCTAGAACTTGAGATGCACAGGTAGAGGGGTTGGAGGATATGATAGCCTTACAAAATTTGGAATAACGCAATTTCTTGAAAACAAATAAAGAAGGACCAAAAAGATCGGTTTTTGCGACGAACACGTATTGGTGTTGGTCGATATGAAACCCAATAAAACAAAAATTCAAGATATGGAATATGCTGGTGTAGCTGGCATACAATTTCTTTATAATCTACTTCAGTATATTTAAGTGCATATCAGGAAAATCTGCTTGTTCTGAAATGTGATGGCGTAAGAGACGAAGTGCGTGAATATTGGTAGATGGCTTGCAAATCATTTTTCTTATTCTTGTGTAGCTCTCTAATGTATACCACGTCTCCATATGGGTGTAAAACGTATTGTCCAAGTTAATAGGGGTACTCACACCGGACTCGTTACTTTGTTAGTTGTTACTTGTTATTTTTTTACATGCACTTTGTTTTTGTAAAATTATCGAACTATCGAACTGCCGAGTAACAAAGAAACAACTTAGCAACCCTGATCATTTTTTCGTTAGTTGGCAAAATACGAACAGCTGTTCCATATTTTTAATTGCATGAAATTTATATGCATTAAAAATCAAACCCAACGCATATTAAATTGAAGTTTTTGTTGAAAAGTAAGTATTTCATAAATAAATTCATTTTTTTTTCTCTATTCTTTCCATTTTTTACTAATAAATTTTTAGCAATTGTAATTTACGAAAAGCAAAACCAGCTGTTATTCAACAATAATTACGAGGCCAACGAGATTACACAAAAGGGTGTGTTCACAGTTAACAAATTTAACGAATTAACTACTAACCAAGTAACAAACTAACGAGTTCGGTGTGAATACCCCTAATGTGTCTTAAGAAAAGGGTACTCGTTGGGGTATAAAACATTTCTATTTACCAGAAAGAAACTTTCGATTTGAAAAAAAAAAAAATTATCTCTGAAAATTAGCTTTTGTGACCCGAACCGGATGACTTTTTTCCACATAAATGGATTTGGGGATGGATAAAAGATTTCGGGATCCCCCATTCAGTCAGCAGTCGGCAAGTTTGATGTACGTGTGATTATTTTATTGTTAACAGTAATTTTAAAATAATATTTCACCAAAAAAATGGAATTAACATGTGAACATTTTCGTGTGATTATTTTTTACAACTTTCGACGTGAATTATCTCAACAAGAGTGCATCGATGAAATCAATTCGACTTTTGGCGATGAAGCAATTCTCGTATTAAATATTTTGCATGAACCAAATCCAATAAAAGTTTTTCGTGCTCAAAGTACTGCGAAGGAACTGGTCGTTTATTTCTTCCAAAAAACTGGTTATGTGTCCACGATACCACTTAAGACATGTATAATGGTCGATTCAAAATAGTTCACAACCATTTGGATGCCAGAAGTTTTCCGTGAAATAAGGAAAACAAACAAGCACCGAAGAATCATTCTTCATCAAGACAATACAAGCTCCCACACATCAGCTCAAATAAAGGCGTTTTTGAGAACTTAAAACGTTGAATCCTCTGAATTTGGCTCCCAATGACTTTTTTTTGTTCCCGCACATCAAGGACAATCTGCGTGGACAACGATTTTCGGCGCCAGAAGAATCTGTTGATGCGTTCAAAAACTATCTTTTGGAGGTGTCTCAAGCGAAATGGGATAAATATTATGACAACTGATTCGAACGCCTGCAAAATTGTATGAAGCATACAATAGAATATTTCGAAAAACAATAAAGCTATTTTCAGTGATAAAATCTCTGTCTTTATATTTATTCCCGAAATATATGTAGCATCCTTCGTAAGGAAAAAATAAGTACTATATAAAAAAATATAATTATTTTCTATTAATTTCCATACAAGTTCCTATCCTTAAACATTTCAAAACTCAAACATACATATATCAGTGCTAGTATCCTGCTATTTTAATAAAGCTATTTTCAGTGAAAAAATCTGTCTATATTTATTCCCGAAATATATGTAGCATTCTTCGTAAGAAAAAAATTTAAAAAAATAAGTACTATACAAAAAAATTTAATTATTTTCTATTAATTTCCATACATGTTCCTATCCTTAAACATTTCAAAACTCAAACATACATATATCAGTCAGGCGCGGATCCAGGGGGGGGGTTTTGGGGGTTCAAACCCCCCCCGAAATTCTAAAAGAACCTGTATTTAAATGTGATGTACTGATGTTTATTATGTGGGCTAAGAGTACCAAAAAGAAAAAAAAATTGGTTTTTTATAATTTACTTTAAATATTCACACCCCTATGCTGTAAACGTTTGTAGCTGTTTCTACACGTATTGCTAAAATACTGAATTCTGTTCCAGTTTTTGTTTGTTTTTGCGATATTGCGCCTGTAGCTGTAAACAGTCACACATACAATCTTAACCTGAAATCACAAAAACACCGCATTTTTTGGATAAAATATATCCAAACACCGCACAGTCTTAATTTAAAAACCCACAGTTTCGATAGTATCGGAAGTGTAGACTTAAAATTCCTTTTTATACAGCAATGGAGAAAAATTCCGGTTTTTGTAGTTTGACGTAAAATTCCTTTTTATACAGTAATGGAGAAAAATTCCGGTTTTTGTAGTTTTTATTTATTTTGATGTTGGTTTTATGTTGGCCTTTAATATTTGTATTCGAGTCAAATAAACAGAGAAATCACTTTTATTATTATCATTATCTTCACCCCAGCGTCAGCTTGTGGTATTTAACACAAAAAAAATCCTGAGCACCACACAATCATATGGAGTGAATATGGAGTGAAATGTGGATGGCTATTTTTTTCGTAGCAAAGTTTTTTCCAATAAGTGGAATAATTTTTTCACATATTGCAGCAAAACACAAATTATAACCTTCTTTTGAAAAACCAGAGGCTCGAAATAGATTTTAGACTAACGGTTTCTTCCCACGCCTACGATTTTTTGAAAAAAAAAATTATCCCGCTCAAATGTATATAAAGGGTGGTTAAATTTTAAGGGCCGATGTTGAATATAAACCACACCTAAATGTCAAGTTTTTTTCTGCATTTCATTTGATATTTCTAAATTTCAGACTAACTCAATTTGAACCGTTAAAGTTATTCAGGCTTATTATGAAAATGAGCTTTCAAATCAAAATGCATATCGAGCACTTCGTGATTTTTTCGGTCAATTTAATCGTCCAAATGTGCGTACAATCGGAAAAATCGTGCAAAAATTTGAACAAACCAGGTCTGTAGGAGATGTGAAAACACCAGTGCATGCTCGTACTGCAGAAAATATTGCTGCTGTTCGCGATAGTGTAGCTGAAGAGCTGTCCACCTCAACTCGTCGTCGTGCCCAACAATTGCACCTCTCACGTTCGTTGTTGATGAACATTATGCATAAAGACTTGCATTTACACGGTCAGAATGGTGGCAAGGAATGGCAACAGTGGATGATCAATTTTCGAAGAAAATCATCTTCAGTGATGAGTCACATTTTCACCTCAGTGGATTCCTCAATAAGCAGAATTACCGCATTTGGGCGAATGATAATCCAAGAGTGACTGTCGAAAAACCAATGCACTCACAAGGAGTGACTGTTTGGTGCGGTTTATGGGCTGGCGGCATCATCGGGCCGTATTTTTTTCCAGAATGAGGCTGGTCAGGCAGTTACTGTGAATGGTGTTCGGTAGCGTGAGATGATAACGAACTTTTTATGGCCCGAATTGGAAGATATGGATGTGGACGATATGTGGTTTCAACAGAACGGTGCCACTTGCCACACAGCTAACGAAACAATGGCTCTTTTGCGCGACAAATTCAATGGCCGTGTTATCTCACGTGGTGGCGATGTCATTTGGCCACCAATCATGTGATTTGACACCGTTGGGCTTCTTTCTTTGGGGTTATTTGAAAGAAAAGGTATACGTCGATAAGCCAGCAACAATTGAAAAGCTAAATAATTCGGCGGTGGGGTGCAATAAGGCCGAATTCGGCCTTATTTCCATTTGAAAAAGAAATTAAGCCAATTTGGCCTTATTTCCCTTTAAAAGGAACCACTATTAAAACGCCATCAAATAAGTTTTTTAGTTTTATTTAATGAAAAATTAAAGATATAAAGTATTGGAATAATTGTACTTTAGGGCCCATGCTCCTTTTTTCTTTTTTTTCTAAATGTGAATTTGGAGCTCCTAATGCACATGCTGCAAAAAAAGGTCCGTCTCAAATGGTTTAGGAAATAAAAATCGTGAAAGTTTGAAAAATGTACATATTTTGGAATAATTGCACTTTTGGTACACGCTTCTTTTTTTTTTTTTTTTGTTTTTTAAATGTGTATGGAACTTCTAAATCTAATGCTGCAAAAAAAAAATAGGGAGGTCTCAAATGGTTTAGGAGATAAAAATGGTGAAAGTCTGAAAAATTTACATATTTTTTATTGAGAAGACTAGGATATCTTATTCTAATAATAGAAATATATATCCGTTTAAAGCGAAAAATATGATCGTTTAAATTCTAAAGAACATACATCTTTTTGTTTGTGGTCGAGAAAAAAATGTAAAATATAAACGCAAAAGTGATGAATGAAAATTTATAAAATATGCGCGATTTTTACTAAAATTTTTAATGAAGCTTTAATATTATAAAGAATGAGCGCCGCAGGTTTATAATAAATCGCCGCGATTTTTAATAAAAATTTTTTGCCTGCGGCGCTCATTCCTTATAATATTAAAACTTCTTCACCTTCACTATTGAACTACTACTAATAAATTTTTCGCGTTGATACGAAAACAAGCACATTGAGGTTGACAATGGCAACTGTTCTCTTGCAAATTGAGTACCTGCGCTGAGTCCAGTAACTTTTCAAACAACAGACTACAGGGTGCGTACTTTTTATTAAAAATAATTATAAAAAATAATCCTTAGTTTGCAAAAAACTTACGGCCTTATTACCATTTTGCTAAATTTTTTTTTTAGGCTTTATTTCCTTTTCAAATGGAAATAAAACCAAATTCACAATTTCGTCCTTATTTCTCTTTGAAAAGGAAATAAAGCCAATTCGGCCTTATTGCCGTTGGCCTTATTGCACCCCGCCAATTCGGCACATTAACGGCATAGAACCTCACTTATGCCTCGGCGTCATCGAAAATTTGGGCCATCGGATGGAGGTGTGCTGCCGAGGTCGCGGCGGCCATTTAGCCGATATTTTGTTCCATGCATAATTGAACCATACCAATATTATCATAATAAAAAGAAACGACAATAATTTCCTTAATAATTTGTGTTTTATTCAAAATCAACATCGGCCTTTAAAATTTAACTACCCTTTATATATATAACGTACATAAATATTTTTGAAACCCCCCCCGAAATATATTCCTGGAACCGCCCCTGATATCAGTGCTAGTATCCTGACCGTATTTAAAGAAAAAATTCTTTTCTTGAGTTCAGAGAGCAACAAACGTCAAACAGTCAAAATTCATAATAAACTTAAGCCGAAATACAAATTTGTCAAAAAACATACTCAACCCATTATATCGATTAACCGAAATATCCCTCAGATGTTGTAAAAACTCCATTAACTGCCATCAAAAATGCATTTTGTACTTTCACAGACACAGCGCAGCCAGAGTAAATCTAATAAATCAAAATCATTTTTATGGGCTAATCAACAGACAAGTCAAACTCCGTGTACGTTTATTTCTCCCCTGTGTATTTTGCATATTTTATTATTATCTGGCTGCTACCACCCCCTTACCCTCTTCAACATCCTGCACACGAAATGGTTCAAGACTCGAAATGGTTTCAAACAAATTAACTGCGCGATTTCGTGTCGCAACAAGGGTACATTTTGCAATGACCCTGTTGCCCGGAACGCTCCGCATCCCCAAGTCAATCGCCCCCCAAATGTTAAACATATTAAAAATTCTAGTAACAAAAACAACAACATCAACAACAATAACAAAAAAACAACAACCTGCTATAAAAATAGCGCCCCTTTTTTTAATTGTGGGGGATGAATGATGAAATGATCCCCATTTTGCGTGCATCAGCGCAACATTTTACGACATTGAGCGCGAAACAATTATTGGTGGGGGCGAATCGAAAAACAAAGCTAAAAGTCTTATCAGCCAAGCAAAGGCAACAAACAGTCCTGACTGCGACAGGACGACAAAACAAAAAAGTCACTTTATTTCGAAAAATAAAGCTTAAATCAGCCGCTGCAGGAGTGGAAAATGCAACACCGTTCGTTATTATTGGGGGGAATACGAGCTAAACAAGCTATTAGGAGTCACCCTTCGCAGAAGCAATAAAATTAGGTTTCTTTCCGCATAATAAAAGGCACCAAAAATGGCATTACGAATAAAAATAAAAAAAATGCCAACACAGCCCAAGCAGAAAATATGAATTTTATCAGTTAAAGAAACAGTCGGAACTAATGGGCGGCGAAATGAAAGTCAAGAAAATTTTCTGCAAAAGAGGTTAAATTCCAAGACATGCATGTAGAATATGCAGACAATATTTGAAGGAAAAATGGTGGTGATATGTAAACAAGCCAAGAAAGATTTAAAGTAAAACAAAGAGCCACAAAAACCCCCAACAAATTCAAGGCTTAACTATGCCAAGCACCACATTCAGTTTCTTTGCAAAACGATTTTTCTTAAAATTAACCTTTGAACCCCAAGCACAAAACAGACACATCAACGAAACCATCCAAGATAGAGCCAGAGGGTGGCAAGTGTTTATCGCTCTAGCCCCACCTTTGGTGTGTTGTTGCGTGCCCGTTGCCGGAAATTTTTGTCTCTGTTGAAACATGCTGCTTGCTACTGCAACGGCGGCAACATGGAAAAATTTGTTATCAAAATTTTATTTGATTTTTGCACGCGTGCCATCACACACTTCTAAGGAATCACCCACCACAAAATAACCCAGGTATTCCTTCGTGGAACTATGTTTACGTTTTTTTTTTTTTTGTGTTCTTATATAACAGGAATTGCACATCATAGAGCGTTGTTAAGATACCGATAAGGATTTTATGAGCAATGGTCAGGGAATTATTATGAAAATTTGCTAAGTTAGCAAGAAGATTGAATTATTTATTGAATATACATATTTTTTGTTCTACCGACTTCACCCTACTCAGATTTAGGTCTAATGATATGACATCCTTAAGTTAAGAATATGTTGTTCCGCAGTTGCCTCCCTCAACGTCATGCGAAATGCGTCAGATTTGTGCCTTTAGATAATAGTAAGAACAGTCTTGAAATTATAGTATGTGGCCATAGAAATAAGGAGTCCATAAAAATAATCGAAAAGTAAATTGCTATTCTAAGAATGAAATATAACTTTGCCTACATTTAAAACGGGATCAATATGGGTGGAGATAAAATAACGATTCTTCTCAGGTCATTACAGAATACTTCTCTCGACATTGATTATGTAATCATTTTGCCCTTTTGGAGTAGAATAGACTGAACTTAACGAAGAAACTGAAACGTAAAATAAAATAAATAAAAAAGAATTTTTAAGTACAAAGTTTTTTACGAAAGGCTTGCAACAGCATAAGGCACCTTTTTAAACATGTCACATATAACATACTTTAACCGATATTTAGACAACTCTTCGATATGCAATGGCTAGTTCAGAAATTAATCTCATAAATTCTATTATAAAAGGTACATCTACATTTATAGGATGCAACTTGTAAAGTAGGTCAAAAGGTTTCTGGCAAAGACTATTTCCAAAAGTTAAAGTTAAACGTCGCACAGTGATGCGAAAAGGGCATGCTAGACGGAAAAAATTCTAAATCGAATTTTTACATTCTGAACATGGAGAACTGTTAAGAAATGTCCACTGTTCTTAGGTTTATTTTTTTACTTACCTCCGCTTTCAACAAAAGACACAAAAATTCTTGAAGGTTGACCTGAAAAGTGATATTTTTGTTTTTTTATTCATGAATTTTGTTGTTATACTTGATTATATTTTTGAAATATTTCCCAATATCCACAAGAGTTAAACAGCAGCATACGTCATGATTAAGATATGTTCTGTTGAAATAAAATAAATTCAATAACGTATATTTTAAAATGTTGGTACTATAAAACGGTATTTAAGGATATAAATGCGTAAAAACGGAAAATTTGGTTAAATATTTTGGAAAATTACAAAAGGGTCACCTCATATTTGCAATTTTTTTTTTTTTAATTTAATCACTATTATGTCTACTTTGAGCTGTAAGAGTGCCAAAGTGCGGATAGTTCCAGTTGCCTTGGTTTTTAATCTGTCTAATGGTCATAAAAATGTTATTTATTTTAAATTCAAAACTAGGTTTCAACTGTTTTTTTTAATTGTAAAATTGAGAAATTGACATTGAGATAATTTGAAGTCTGTGAGTTCTAATAAGGGTGCTAATAGGAGCTAATAAGGGTGTTAATTTTGCCCTTTCTTCCCTTTCCCTTTCTTCACATTTTTGTGAAATTTTAAGAGATTTTACCGTTTTGATAAGGTTACTTGGTATGGTAGGTAGGCGTGATTTTCATCCAATTTGGCTCATTTTCGAACTTGATCTTTATTTTTTAGATACAAGCTTAAATATCAAATTTTGTGATGATAGCAGAAAATTACGGCTGCAATAGTGATCACAGACAGACAGACGGACAGACCTGTAGATCATAAGATTATTCATAACATTGTATCGTATCATATCAATCGTAATATTGTTGAAATATGAAAAAATAAAAAAATGTCTTAAAGTTAAAATTTCGTTATCGCAGCTTTTCTCATTTCTTAGTTATGGGCCTAAATATATTTCACATACATGTATGGGAGTGCTACGCCTTCTTATACAATCCCACCGAAATATTACAACAATTTTAAAGATCCATATAAGTTGTCCACCGATAGTTCTATTAGCGTTGGTGTTTACATAACTTAAAGTACAGCGAAAAATGTGTTGAAATTGTATGGTAAATGCCACGCCCACTTGTCCAATTATGTTGAAATGTTTTTTTATTTTTTGGAAACCACATACTAGATGTCTACTTTTGATTTTGTCATCTTAGTTCATCTCATTTCTTAGATATAGCGCTAAATGTGTTTAAGTTGTAAAGCAGCTGCCACGCCCACTTATCCAAAATATCTGAAATTCTTTTTTTTATATTTCTATACCTAAAACATCTAATTAAAAAATTATGGGTCTGGACATACTAATGAAGAGAATCTTAGTATTTGTGTCTAAGGATTTGCTAAGTAATGAACGTGACATACCCACAACAACACGGATAAGGATAAGGATAAGAATAAGGATAAGGATAAGGATAAGGATAAGGATAAGGATAAGGATAAGGATAAGGATAAGGATAAGGATAAGGATAAGGATAAGGATAAGGATAAGGATAAGGATAAGGATAAGGATAAGGATAAGGATAAGGATAAGGATAAGGATAAGGATAAGGATAAGGATAAGGATAAGGATAAGGATAAGGATAAGGATAAGGATAAGGATAAGGATAAGGATAAGGATAAGGATAAGGATAAGGATAAGGATAAGGATAAGGATAAGGATAAGGATAAGGATAAGGATAAGGATAAGGATAAGGATAAGGATAAGGATAAGGATAAGGATAAGGATAAGGATAAGGACAAGGATAAGGATAAGGATAAGGATAAGGATAAGGACAAGTATAAGGATAAAGATAAGAATAATAATAAGGATAAGGATAAGGATAAGGATAAGGATAAGGATAAGGATAAGGATAAGGATAAGGATAAGGATAAGGATAAGGATAAGGATTAGGATAAGGATAAGGATAAGGATAAGAATAAGGATAAGGATAAGGATAAGAATAAGGATAAGAATAAGGATAAGGATAAGGATAAGAATAAGGATAAGGATAAGGATAAGGATAAGGATAAGAATAAGGATAAGGATAATGATTAGGACACGGATAAGGATAAGTATAAGGATAAGGACTTGGATAAAATTAAATAGTTAGATAAATTTTTTATAAACCTTTGAAGTTAAAAAAATTCATTTTTTGTGTGATTTTTGTTTTCAAAATGATGGTATTTTATGATTTTGGCCTTTTTTTAAAACTTTTCGGAGCACACTAAGATTTTAAAAAAGTTAGTGAGATTTATCCACTGTTGATTTTTGGAAATTCCAGTGAAACTGGAATATTTATGAATTTGGGATTTCAAGCGACTTTTGTGTTTCGCGGAATTTATTGTTTGTATCATGCAGGATTCTGTTTTTTATGAACAAAGATTTTCAAATGGAATTAAGAAGCATTACCTTATGATCAAAAAAACACCCGGATTTCCCACTCAAGCATACCTCGATTAAGATATTGTCAAAATCTTTATTTTTTTATTTTTTTACATGTATGTATGTTACTGGGTTGGTACATACATATATCATGGCATTTTGTACGTGATAGCTTTGTAAACAAATCAGTGTTAATTGTGGTCTGCGAATTTCGTTATGTCGAATTTAGTTGAGCAAAGAGTTTGTCTTAAATTTTGTGTTTCTAACAAAATATGTGGAGAATTGCGGAGAGATATCAGAATTTTGGAGAAACAACTTGTGTTTTCAATAGGCTCACACATTGTACGATTATTTGACCGAAAACAATGTTTATAACGTTCCGCAAGCTCCGTATTTACCAGACATGGCTCCTTGTGACTTTTTCTATTACCTCGACTCAAGTTACAACTTCGCGGAAAGCTTTTTGGAGCGGTTAAGGAGAATTCGCAGAAAGAGTTGAGGGCAATTCCAAAATCAGCCTATGAAAAGTGCTTTTAAGATTGGAAGAAGCGTTGCAGCATGATACAATTACAAGGTAGGCTGAAATTTTGCAACAACAAAGCTGTAGGAGTTACAAACGTCAAACAGCAAAAGCAACAACAACAAGTAGAAAAACTCAAAATCACCAGCTGGTTAGTCGTTAGTCATTTTGCATGGTTAATCGTGACGTCTAGTGTTGTCCTTGAGCCCAACATATTTTGGTGGTTAAATATTTCTCACACTAACTTATTTTGAGTCACTAATATCATTATCTTTGATAAATTCAAAGATTTTTGGGTTGTGCTTTAAATGGATTAATGATGAGAATGTGCGAAAAAGCTGTAGCAGCTAAACTCTATTTGTTATTGCATGTATGATTTAACATTTCAGACTGTTAAATTGAAGAAACTCGTCTGTTGGATGTAATTCAACAGCTTTCACTGTTAATTGAGCTATTTTTTTTTTTGAGTGTATGAATATCGATGAATAATTGAACCATTTTCATTTTATTGAAGAATTCCGGGTATTTTTTAATCAGAAGGTATTTGGACGATGCAATACAAAATAGAGTGCTATGATTTTTCCTATTGTCTTGATTTTATTCTGAAAAAAATTGAGGTGAAAAATTTGTGAAATATTAATCTCACTATTTCGTAAAAGGATGACTTATATCCTAATCGCATAAGAGGTTAAGACATTTGAATTCTTTTTTTTTTTTAGTAATTAAATCAACAAGATGTTGTATTCAGATTCTAATTTTCGATATTTGAAAGGGATATTTGGAACTTATCGGTGTTATAGCGAAGTTTTTGAAAAACCCAAATATTCAAGCTTTTGATTCAGTGGAAAAAATCAAGTGATTTTCAGAGTAATCTTTTTTATTTGGTGTAGAAAAGAGTTTTAGGAATTTTTTTCTAGTTTCACGCTTTATTGCGAAAAAATTTAGCATAAATTAATTTTTTAAAGTATTGTCGCTAGCCACTAGCCACTAGCCGCACTTTTTCCTATCTTTCTGACAATTTTCAGATAGCATCTCGAAAAAACGATGCGTCTTTTGATGCAATCCACGCATCGATCCAATTTTGGAGTTCTTCAGAAGAGCGATAGGCTGATCTTCAAGGTCATGCGTCATCGACGAAAACAAATAGAAGTCAGAAGGGGCAATATCTGGGCTATACGGCGGGGGAGGTAGGACATCCCATTTCAGCGTTTCAAGGTATGTTTTGTCCGACTGTGCAACATGTGGCCGCCGTGCGTTGTCATGTTGCAAAATTACCTTGTCGTGGCTTTGCTCGTATTCTGGTCGTTTTTGCTTCAATGTTCGGCTCAAATGCATCAGTTGAGTTCGGTAGAGTTGCCGTGTGATAGTTTCACCCGGTTGTAGCAGCTCATGGTTCATTACACCCAATTGGTCCCACCAAATACAGAGCATTATCTTGTCACTGTGAATATTCGGCTTTGGCGTCGAATTTGGCGTGTGGCTGGGTGGTCCATATGATTTTTTTGCCCTTGGGGTTATCGTAATGAACCCATTTTTCATCACTAGTCACAATACGATGCAAAAATCCTTTGCTTTTTTGCCGTTGTAGCAGCTGCTCACAAGTGAAAAACGACATTCGACGTCTCTCGGCTTCAATTCATACGACACCCAATATCCTACGTTTTGGATCATTGCCAAGGCTTTTCAGCGAACAGAGATGGCTTGTTGAGTCCCTAACAATGCTTTTGCGAGTTTTTCTTGCGTTTGGCACGAGTCTTCATCCAATATAGCCTCCAATTCGATATCCTCAAAATTTTCTGGTCGTCCTTCAAGCTCTTTGTCATCGGTATTAAAATCACCACTTCTAAAACCAAAACCCACATGTGGAAATCGATTAAGCATGTTCCCCGTAAACTTCTTGCAGCATTTGATGGCCTTTGGATGCATTTTTCTTCAAATGAAAGCAAAACAGTAAACTTTCCCAAAAATTGTGTTTTGTTGGCACAAAAGTTGACATATTTAGAGCCAGTTTCTCAGTGCGGGTTTAAACTCTAGTCAAATTAAACCGAGGTTAACTCACCAAAAAGGGACGGTAAAACTCGGTTTAATTAGATATTGTAGCATTCGTTTAAGTTGAATTGACTTAAATTATCATATTATGTGTTTTTTTTTTTTGCTTAAACCGAGTTTAAACGTCCAATTTTGGTGAGTTAACCTCGGTTTAACTCGACTAAAGTTTAAACTCGCACTGAAAAACTGGCCCTTAGAGCACACAAAAACTATGTTGTTTACACTTCAGCGAAACGACACATACTGAAAAAAAGCCTAATGATGAGGCTTCAAAATGAAGTTGGTTGCAACATTTTCCGATTCGATGTAATACTAGTGATGACATCTCAAAAAAATTATTTAAAACTTCTTTATACACCTGATAATTGTCATTGAAACGGAATATTTTAAATATCAAAGTGCTTTAAATGCCCGTTGAGTAAATTTTAAGTGTGAGCGAAAATAAAGCTTTGTCACTCTGGACATTTTTGCAATCCTGACTTCCATCATCAACCCGATATGACTGATAAATTCTGAGCCGTGATTTCATATCCTAATTAGCGCATTGAACATATAATTAACTAAATTAATAAAACTTAATTTAGAGAATTCCACACTGTATTATCTTTAATTGCACTGAAGAACCTATTATTGTTGGCAATGTCCGTCATAGTCCGTCGCGCTTCATGCGCCAAAGAGTATTCTGTATGAAATTATTTTTATGAGCCTGTAAAATATACATGAATATCTTTGCTTACATAATTTTTTGCTGGAGTTTTACATTTTTAATCCTTTTGTAATTGTAAACAAATACTTCATGGAAACGTGGCTGTAAGTCCTTGGCTTACTTCTAAGTAGCGTGAAGTATTCAGCATGCTGCCTCTTTTTTTATTTAATAAACAATAAAATCCACTTTGAATGGAGATTCTTATCAAAAGAAATATATTGTTAAGAAAAAATAAAACTACTGGCATTATTCTATGGGAAATTTTTCTGAGCTTATAAGCCACAACTTGATGGCTTTTAACTGATGCACAATAGTAAAATTAAATGTATGTTAAAATAATAGAATTTTGCATGAGTATTAGAAAAATATCCTTAGTCAAGCTGGTCTATATTTTTTAATTAAATATAAAATTTATGACAAATTAAAGCTTTAGGCCAAGTATTTTGACAACAAGACAACCTGAAGACAAAGATGGCAACAACCAACAACAACAACAGCGGCTCTGTATAGAGCAAATCATACAGCAGACTAGACAGACAGTTTCGTTGGGCGCTACATCAACTCATCATCATAAGTTGCATGAAAAGTCATGCAAGACTACTAATGAGTTGGTGTAGCGGTCAACGAAACAGTATGTCTAGTCTGTTGTATGATTTGATCTATACAGAGCCGTTGTTGTTGTTGTTGGTTGTTGCCTTCTTTGTCTTCATGTTGTCTTGTTGTCAACATACTTGACATAAAGCTCAAATTTGTTTTCAATATAAATAATGAAAGGTCATAATCAAATTATAAAATTTATATAAAACAATTAATTCAACATATTTAGCTTTCCATAAATGGAAAATAGTGTATGTAAACTAAGGAAAAAAAAATATTAAATTTATCCAAAAACTTTTTTAATTTATTCAAAAAGCGAGTCGTTTTTGCACCAATAACGCATTTGCATAAATCGCCTATGTAAATATTTAAAATTTATTTAAATATTTTCTAAATTAAATAAAATATTTAAATATTTAAACAGAATTAATAAAAAATATATTTAAATTGTGCACGAATTTTTTTAAAATATCTTTCAAATACTTAATATTTGAAAATAAAACTATCGCATTTAAAGAAAATTTATATAAAAATACTGAATTTAAAGAATAACATATTAAAATTCAATAAGAATTAAAATGTATAAGAAGAAAAATATGCAGGTAAATGACAACCAGAAAATATCAAGTTGTCACTCAACCCTACATCAATCCATAAAACGACCACCCATCGCATTCACAAATCATCTTGGCCAAATATCCAGCCTATATTACCCTTGCAACATGAACTAAATGAGAACTATAAGAAACCTGCAAGAAATAAACTGCAGGAACAGAGTGCGATGCTGTTGCTGCTTGTCGGAATATGTGTGTACGTGTGCGATGCTGTTGCTGCTTGCTTGTATGGAATATGTGTGCAGGTGTGTGGTATAAATAAAATTTAATAAAATATTTCATTTATCCACGTAAATATTTAAATAAAATTGAAACTTAGGCGTGGATAATGTTAATATGCATTTTTTCCCTTAGTGTATGTACCGTTAATAGTTTATTTTTTTAAATAAATTTAAAATTATCTTTAACAAAATATTCTTAGAGCTTTAAGAGCAGACACCCACTTGCCAAAGAGAGGAACAATCCCGAGATATCCAGCCAACGCAGACCATGATAACATCGTTTTACGACATCTTTTGTGTTAGTTTGTAAAAAATTACAAACACTCATAACTTTTCATTAAACTAACACTACACAATAAAAAAGCTTTCACGCATATCCTTGATGTGCTCTTTTGGCTGGTTTTTGTGTCAAATACTTTTAAGGAATGTGACTTGAATTTTTCACACACGCTCCCAAGATACTGGCTCAGACACATTCATATGATACATAGGTACATACAAACATATATCACATCCACACATATTTACATAGAAATGTACATATTAACATTTATTCTTATCATTGTTTTGCATAAAATTTAATGCGATAAGCTTGAAGTTGAAATCCAAAAATCCACTCGTCCTTTGTCATCTTACTTTAAGTGTGTTAATAAAAACATACATACATACGTAACATTGCACACACACACATGTACTATATTCTTGCATAAACGTTTACATATGACTATGTACGAAGGTATGTTATTTTTATAAGCTTTTTAATAAAAATACTTCTTTGTGTGTGTTTCTTTATCTTTTGTGAATACCTTTTTCAGTGTTATTTTATGTCGTCTTAGTTGCAGTTCTTTTTACTTTATTGGCTTAAAGAGGAGAAAATAGTTTTTTTTTTTTTAGGAAGACAAGAATGTTGTCCTTAGAAAATTATTAAAATAACAGAATAAGCAGAATAAATAATAAAAAACTTTAAAGCTTTGAAGCTTACTAAAAATTTAGTTTTGGCAAATATACCCTGACTGCAGTTAGTCTACGATAGATAAAAATTATACAGAGTTGTTAAAGAGAGTAAGAATCAGAATTGAGACCCACAAATATTTCTGCACTTTAAATCCAGAACGTAGTGCTGGTTGCTCCTGTCCGGTCCCATCTTCTTTGGCAGTTTGCGAAGTTCACGTTATATGGGTGCAACCCAGCGTTCACCTAAGAGAAATATTTGTCGGTTTTAAATCTGATACTGACAGCACTTGGTTTCAATAACAACCCTGATAACACTGTGCTACAATTCAAGGGTCATTTAAAATAACTGCAAAAATCCCAATAGTTTCTGATAGGCATTGGTCCATAGAACATATCGTCCAAGAAATTTTTCTGGGTTAGCTCAAATAACCGATTTTTTCAAAGTCACATTGTATACTATGGGGTCGTAGTTAATTTTCCCTAACTCCTAAACTAAGTAAAATTTTGATTTAAGACATTCAGTAAAATTCTTGCAACAGCGCTGAATACTTTAAACGCATTTGACTTTTTTCCTTGTAGAGCATCTCCATAGCCATGTCGATTTGGTGAAAACTTTCCCCGTGCTCCTTGGACTCTGATAGCAATTTCTTCTTTCTTTTATGCCAATACTCCAAATAGTGATCGAGAAAATGTATTTTAAGAGACATTGATACTCCTAATTTTTCAAAAGATTCAAACATATTCCCCACCAGATCTGTGCAATTTTCCGAGAAAGCCTATTCGAAGTGAAAACTCTAGATTTGCTTTATTTATTGCTTCTATTGGGTGAGGAGTTTCTTAAGGAGGAAGGTTTCAGTGGTAACTTTTGATAGAAGGTCAGGTTTTTTTGTAATATGATGTTCTGCGAAGTCATAGGTGAGATAATGAGAATTTTGTTTATGGAAGTAATAAAAATTATATCGCCCACAGTTTTCGAAATATACTACTTTTTCAATTTAGAAGGGTTTTTGATTCCCCCTGTGTGAATACTAGGAGAAATAATGTGTCCTAATTTTAAAGGACATTAAATTTGCTAGAATTTTACTGAAGGTCTTAACTACAAATTTTACTAGTCTATAGTCTATTTAAATAGTCTATGAGGTAAAGGAAATTAACTACGGCACCATAGTATAGAACGTGCCCTTGAAAAAATCGGTTATTTTAGCTTACCCAGAAAAATTCCTTGGACGATATGCTCTATGGACCAATGGCTATCAGAAACCATTGGAGGTTCTTCAGTTATTTTTTGGTATCGCAAAGTGAAATTATAACACAACCAGGTATTTACTTCCGGTCCACTTCCGCTTTAAAGAAAATGGACTCGGTTTTCATATTTTTAAGTACAACTTCTTATAGCTCGGAAGTAAGTTAACCCTCTAACCGGCCAATTTTTGATTTTGATGAAAAAATTATCATAAAGTAAAATATGATAGAGAAACACAAATCTATAATCATATTGTCAAAAAAGTGAATAGGTAGCCTTTCACAGGTGAATTCATCTACCCCGCCTTTAGGCGGACTTGCCTGTTAACGTATAAAAAAATCAACTAAATGAAAAATAGTTTTTATTCAATTTTATTAGAAAATAAAGTAAAAAAAATGATGAAAAAACGTAGAAATGAGCACTTTTATTGTTTGTGAAACTGTTGAAAACATTTTTTTGTGGATAACAAGCAAAAATTTAAATTACTTTTGTGCAAAACATTTGCGTTTCTGATGTACCACCAGGCATTCTGCATAATCGTTTTCCACTTCGACCCAAACAATCAGGCGTATGGTTAATTCCATCGTAAGGAATGTCAGGTGGTGGTTCGTAAGCTCTTTTACCTATTTTCTCTTCCACTGAGCATTCATTCGATGGCCTTTCAACTGTTTTTTTAGAAATATATTTTAAAGCGAGCACAAGACTTCAGAAACTTCTGTACGAAAATCGGGCAGCTTCAATCTACCCACGAATTCAGCATCTTCTACATGAATTCGACGATGAGGAATATACGCATTCACCATAGCCATATCCACGAGGTAATAGAAGAGACGCAACGTCCATTTTCTTGTTTTCAAACGGATATGATAGCGACCCAATAAGCCATCCATGAGATCGACGCCCCCCATGTGGTGATTGTATTCTTGGATTACTTTTGGGCAGTCGACTTGAATGTATTTTTTATCTTTTCTATTGTATCTGGTTGCTTTGGTTGGTTGAACTTGGTCAGCTGCAGTTAGAAATAGCTTTATACCAACGTATGTTGAAGTTAAGCGTACACATTTTGTATCTTTCCACAAAACAGTAGACATATCGATACCAAATGCACTGCCCGCAAATTCTTCTGAGAAACCTCTTTCTTTTTTTGTAACTTCTTTGTCCATAACTCTGCTCGTCAATATCTGATATGATAGAATCCATGAGTTTTTCTCTTTGGGAGACCTGAACATTTTCTTCGGTTGCATATCTAGCACATAAAATTATATATTTCAGTATGAAAAATAATCAATTTGACAGGAAAAACAGAAAAAATTTAAGAAAAAGTGTTGATTGGAAAATATGTACTCAACACAAAAAAGTACCAGGGAACCGGCAGGTCCGCCTTTAGGCGGGGTGCCTTTTGGGGCTGCTGGGAGCTCGTGTGTGTTTGAAAAACATTATACAAATCCGCCATCACATTTAGAAATAACTAAGCCACTTACCAATAATTTTTTCACTTTGATTTGAGTACAGAATATATTTATTTTTTTTTAATTAAAATGCACTTCGCGCCAAAATAATTATTTGCACTGACTTTCACGAAAATTTCACTTTGATAGACGCTAGTGCGTGAATGAATGCACTGACAGATGTAAAATCAACAGTGTTGCATAAAATGCACTTTTTTTAGAGGCACAAAAGTGAATTGATATTAAAATTTTTTTTGATGGAGGTGCTATGGCGCTTTTCCTTAACCCCGCCTTAAGGCGGACTTGCCGGTTAGAGGCATAGAAAGCCTGACAGATATGGCTCAAAAATGGGATTCTATTCACACTAGGAGAATGAAACTTGGCATATAAATTGATAGGTATACTCCAAAAATTGTTAAAAAAATTGGGAGTGGCACATATAATACTTATAAAGTATATATCTGCTTTTGAAATATGTAAGAGTAAAGAATAAGATATCTATCTGCACAAGGGGGATGAAATTAACAATGAGTTCATTATTCAAAGATATATTATTCAAAATGTATGCTGACACGCCCACTGAACCACTTAACCAATGTGGACTTGGTATTCAAAATGCTATAATTTTGATTTTGTACCCAATAGAATGTAGAGTTTGATACTTTAGTTTGAAGATTTGAGAAAAAGTATTTTTTAATAATGGACATCTGACTTTCTAAAATCAACCTTCCGGTGAGCTTAAAGACACAAAATAACAAGAGATACATCACAATATCTACAATGATAAACATAGATAAAAATTGGAATGTATGCTCAAAGGCTTGAGAGAAATATTGGTTTATAAACCTGAGCGTGACACGCCTATTCTTACAAAAGTGGGTAGTATCAATACACAAAATTGTTATATAATTGTTATAATATATAATTGTTATAATTCCATAAAAGGCACAGTAATGGTAATGGTTAATGGAAATAGTAATATTAATGATAATAATAATGGTAATGGTAATAAAAATGATAGGATAATGATGATATAAATCGTAATGATAATGGTCATGGTAATGATAATGACAGAGGTAATTGTAATGGTAACGGTGATAAAATGGTTATGGTAATGGTTGTGGTTTCGGTAGAGGTAATAGTAAAAGTAATAGTTATGGTAACTTTAATGGTATTGGTTTTTGTAATGGAAATGGCAATAGTAATGATAACAGTCATCGTAGTGGATAATAGTAATTGTTGTGTTTATCGTTATGGCAAGGGTATTAGTATTGGTAATGGTAATGGAAAGGATAATAATATAATGGTAATGGTAGTGGTAATGATAATGATAATGGTAATAGTCATCGTTATGATAAGGGTAACAGTAGTGTTAGTTTTAGTGATAATGGTAAATGGTAATGGTAATGGAAGTGGTAATGATTATGGTAATAGTAATGGTCGACGTTATGGTAAGGATAATAGTATCATTAGCTGTAATGGAAATGATAATAGTAATAGAAATGGTATTGGTTATGGTAATGGTAATAGTAATGGTAATGGTAATGGTGATGGTAGTGGAAATGGTAATGGTTTTGATTTTCATTGTTTTTATTGAAATATTATGGTATCGATGGTAAATGATAAATGGTGAATGGTAAATGGTAAATGGTAAATAGTAAATGGTAAATGGTAAATGGTAAATGGTAAATTGTAAATGGTAAATGGTAAATGGTAAATGGTAAATGGTAAATGGTAAATGGTAAATGGTAAATGGTAAATGGTAAATGGTAAATGGTAATTGGTAAATGGTAAATGGTAAATGGTAAATGGTAAATGGTAAATGGTAAATGGTAAATGGTAAATGGTAAATGGTAAATGGTAAATGGTAAATGGTAAATGGTAAATGGTAAATGGTAAATGGTAAATGGTAAATGGTAAATGGTAAATGGTAAATGGTAAATGGTAAATGGTAAATGGTAAATGGTATATGGTAAATAGTAAATAGTAAATGGTGATGGTAATGGTAATGGTATTGATAATTGTTTAATGGATATTATGGTTAGGGTAATGGCATTTATAATGGTAATGGTGTTGGTAATGGTAATCGTTATGATATTTAGGATGGTAATGGTTGTGGTAATGGTTGTGGTAATGGTTGTGGTAATGGTAATGGAAATGATAATGATGTATGGCAATGGTAATGTTAATTACTATGGTAATGATAATAGTATTGAATATAGTAATGGTACTGGTAATTGTAAAGTAATGGTAAATTCAATGATAATGCCAATCGTAATGATAATGGTAATTATTATCGTAATGGTAATGGTTTCGGTTGTAATAATGGTAATGCTAATAGTAATTGCTGTGGTAATGGGAATACTTACTTATCTGGCGATTACAACCGTTGGTCGGTTTTGACCTCGTATAAGAAATTGCGACATCCATTTCTGTTTAGCGCTTGCTGGCGCCAAATTGAAAACACCAAGCGTGGTCAGGTTATCCATTACCTGATCCTTCCAACGAAGATGTGGACGTCCTCTTCTACGTAGACCACCACCGAGCACCGAGTCGAATATTTTTTTCGCTGGAACGTCGTTTTCCATTCGCTCAACATGACCTAACCGCTCGATTTGAATGCGCTTAACTATGATCTCAGCGTACAGCTCGTGGTTCCATCGAAATCGGTACTCGCCATTGACGCAGATTGGACCGACGATCTTACGAAGGATCTTTCTCTCGAAAGCTCCTAAAGTCTTATCATCAGAACAGCTCAACGTCCAGGTTTGTGCTAGGACGGGTATGATTAGTGACTTATAGAGCATGCATTTTGTTCGTCGAGAGAGGGCCTGCTTCTCAATTGCCTACTCAGTCCAAAGTAACACCTGTTGGCAAGAGTTATCCTTCGCTTTATATCAATACTGACATCGTTGAAAGAGTTTACGCTAGATCCCAGGTAGACGAAGTCCTTAACAACCTCGAAGGAGGTGTTGTTAACAGTGACGTGATTCCCAAGACGCTGGGACTGTTGGTTGACACTAGATATTTTGTCTTATCTGCGTTCACTGCAAGACCTATTCGACTCGACTCTTTCGCTAACCTGGAGAATGCTGCCTGACTTCGAGCATATTATGGCCAATGATATCGATATCATCAGCATACGCCAGCAGCAAAATAATTTTTTTAGAATATCGTGCCACTGCGTCTCAAATCAGCATCTCGGATGATCTTCTCCAACATTAGGTTGAAAAGTCGCATGATAAGAAATCACCTTGTCTGAAACCTTGTTTGGTATCGAATGGAGGAGTGAGGTCTTTCCCGATTATAACTGTGCTGCTGGTGTTGCTCAGTGTCATTTTGCAAAGACGGCTGAGCTTTGTAGGAATATCAAATTCAGACATGGTGGAGTATAGATGATTCCTTATTGGAATGTCGAAGGAGGCTTTGTAATTGACAAAAAGATGGTGTGTGTCGATTTGTTTTTCCAAGGTCTTCTCCAAGATTTGACGGGACGTAAATATCTGGTCTATGGTGGATTTGCCAGGTCTGAAGTCACACTGATAAGGTCCAATCAGCTGGTTTACGATGGGCTTCAGTCTTTCACATAACACGCTCGACAGCACCTTATATGCTATATTAAGGCTTATCCCACGGTAGTTAGCGCAAATGGTGGGAAATAACGTGGACATTGCAAAGTTATTTCGATGCCAAATTCGAACCCCATCTGATACATACAATTTTTTCAATTGACATCAATATTTCTGTTCGGCCGTCAACTCTCTGCAGACAATGGCACACCTCAGAGACTAAATGTAAGGCTTCTTAAGAAAATGCACTTTAGCCGTTCGGAATCGGTGTAAAACTAACAAGTCCCGATAGCGACCATTTGTGTAAAAACACTCACAACACAATTAAACATAAGAAACTCGGTCAAAATATATTATCTATGAGCTTAAATGGCTTATAGTAGCTTCTGTAAAGCTTGCCATTAATAAATAAAAGCTGAAATGTTAGTTGGGGAAAAACGCTATTTCCACTCTTTAATAGTTGTCTATTTTTTTTTATGCGAACAGAGAGGAATGCGTCAAGGCTTTTTACAAAGTTTCTAACACGAGTCACTCGTACTTTTGTTTTTTGTTCTCTGATGCAAGAGATACAAATTAAGCATCAATCATAAGCAAATATTAGCTCCTTCAAGGACCCGTCCCATCACAAACAAATCAACTGAGAACGCCTTAAAAAAGGAGACAAATATTATCTTAACTAACTTATCCAAATGATTGTGTATCTAGAATAAATTCGCACGACCTCTGGAGATCTTTCTTCGTCGAACGAACGAACCACAAAGCCACTTCCGCCTCTCGACTTGCTTAACATTTACTCATATTCATCAACATCATGGCCTGCGGAAATATGTCAGATGCAAATCAAATGTAGAAATTTTCAACCCACAAAAGGTTTCAGCTTTTTACATATGGTTAACATTTGTTTTTTTTTTTTACTTTGCCTTTTTATATTGCAAATCGTAAAAAATAAGATTGACAATGAAATTGCTACGGACACGTACATACATACATGTCCTCTTATGGCCATGACAGCGTCAAGCAGACACACATACAGCAACATCCAGATGTAGTCCCTTTTGGCCATCAAAAATGTTGATTACGAAAATTCCTTTTTGATTGTAAAAATTATTTTTCTTTCTGGTTGGAGCAAAAATTGGACCAAACAGTGACGGTTGATGTGACGTCCACTTAAGTGGAAACTGTTTAGCATGTCATTCTGTAGAGGGTGGATGGGTTAAGCTGATAAAACAGGGTAGTATAATTTTAAAATTTTTTTCTTGGCACACGCTCAATGAATTTGTTATAAGCTGGCGGCAAAATTTTGAGCAATGTTATAAAGATCGATGACGTCGTATCGAGTTCTGAAAGCTCATTAGAATGAATTAAATTAAATTACTATTTTTGTAACCTCGCAGCTACTTTTTTGATTGTTTTTGTTTTTATTACAACTAAATAAATCCGGTTAATAAACTTAAAAACTTCATTAATAATCAATATTTTAGCGCATTTTGAATTAAATCAAAATATATATGCACTCCTTAGTAGCAATTATTCCCTAATCAGTTACAGTAATCTACAAAAATATTATAAAAAATCATTTGGAAAGAAAAGACTGTCTCGCTTGCAGTGCCTGTCTCTATAGAAGCACTTGCTTTCGACCTGCGCAACTGAGACCACAGAGCACAATGTCTGCATATATCAAGCGATCGCGACTGAAGACCAATTCTTTGACATTATCGAAAGTGGCCATGGCAGCACGCTTCCATACGGCACCAGCATAGCACAGCTTGCCACAAGCGCATTTTGGCGATTCCGAAAGGATATCCACAAGTACCCAAGGCAAGGTGGCTGATGAATAAGGCAGTTTGGCAGCGTTGACAACACGAGCAGCTTGAAGCCAAAGTGGTGTAGGATCTGCAGAGCGCAGAGCAGCAGCAGGAAGTTGGTGGTCCGTCTGAGGTTGAAAATTATTATCCCATACATCTAGAATTTCTAGGCGGGTATCATTGAAGGCAGATGGTAACGATTTCAGCTGATTGGACGAAAGATGTATGTAGCGCAAGTTACGCAGACGACGCACACCAAATGGTATGCTACGCAACTGGTTGTGGTTCATTTTGAGCGTTACCAGCTGTTTAAGCGTGATAAGAGGCTGCGGAAAATGGCTCAAATTGTTAGAGGATAGATCTAAATCACGCAATGAGTTGCGTAGATTTGAGCCCTTCAACCATTGCCAGGCATTGTTTTCGCCTAGCTCGTTGGTGTTCAAATTTAGCTCTACCAAAGATAAGCGTCCCAGCTCGGCAGGAACCTGTAACAAAATAACATAAAATTATAAAATTTTTTGTAAAAGTGAAGGAATGTTAAGAAAGTAAAGAACACCTTTGTAATTTTGTTGTAGCTCAAATTCAGCGATGTGAGGTTGCGTAGTGAGCATATTTCAAACGACAGTTTGCACATTCCTATGCCCGTCACTGTCAACGACTTGAGTGACTTTGGAAACCCCTTCGTTGGATAATCACCACGATTCTGTACAGTCATCTTCTGCACCGGTTGCGATTTTTGTGGTATCGCCGTGGCAGCTGCTATGTTCAGTCTTAAATTAAGTGACTCCTTACCCTCCAAACCCAGTTTGAGTGTTTGTAGAAATCCTTTCAGCTGTATTGGATCACATTTTATCATCAGATTCTCGGCCGGCTGCTTGAATGATATTGTCGCCTTACCATCCTGCAGGAATTTTGTAAACATCTTGTCGATATTATTTTTGACTTTGTATCGCTGTCCCGTCTTATTTTGTGGTGTAAAGTGTATGATTTCCAGCTCTTTGTTGCTCTGGCCGTTGGCATCTTTAGCACTGCAATGAAAGCCAACGGCAAGCGTTGCTTTGGCCACTCGCGGCGACTTGTTGCCTTGTGTCTGGCGATTGATGACTTGGGTTTCGCAGAGAATTTTCATCGTTCCTGCATTAAATATGGGTGTTTCCTGATTTTTGCTTCTATTTAATTTAATTCTTTGTAATATTTGGTCAGCTGCTGAAAAAAATGCCGTTGCTTGTTATTGTATTGAGAAACGTCAAAAATAGCATACAGTTCCTTTAAAACTGTTTGATACAGTGTATAGGGCTGCCAACTCATCCAATTACAGCAATAAATATATTTAAGCACATTGATACGTTGAAGAGTTCTTTATCCAACAACCAAATTTATTGTAACATATTTTGTTTTTTCTTTCCTCATAAGAACTACATACAATTTTAATAAAGAATTTAGCATTACTTTGTTGGAAAAGTTTACTCATAAGCACAACAACAGATTATTTAAACATTTTTTTAGAGATAAGTACGTTAAATCATTTTGATTACGAACTATTTTGTTCACGGTAATTATTTTCATGAATAAAAGAAGCCAATTTAATATAAATCTAACTAAAGTGGTAAATTTGCTTTCGATTCGAGTGGAAGATAACCTTATACAAAGGTTAGGTTCGTACCTTCAAGTAAGAAGTAAAATTGTTATAAGGGTGCCATTGGTCATATTTAACAACAAGAATTTGGCAATAAAAAAAATCATTGAAAAGCAAAATATTTGAAAATCATAAGTTTAAAGAAAATGTTTGTATTGTAAAATTGTAAATTATGCCACATTGCAAAGAAACATTTTTACAATATACAGCAACAGGCTTGAGAACAGAAGGTTGAGAACAGTTTTTTTTTAAACATATTTCAACTATTATAAGATTTAACAAATTTAAAAAAAAGAAATATATGACAACATTAAAATATTTCACGTATGAAATACGGATCAGATGTAAATGGAACTTAGTTTTAAAATGAAAGTCTTCAGAACTTTCTTAATTACACAGTAGAAGCCAGAAAGTTCAAATATTCTTTATGTAACGAAATTATTTCGATGCCATGTGAAATGTGAAAACTTTATAGAAATAGCTAACTTAATGATAAAATTTTAGAATAGTTGTGCTTCTGTAAAACAAATCGCTAATCAGCCTATCAATAACAGAATTTCAAAAGGTATTTTGAAGTTATCCCAAAAAAAATCATGCAAGTATACAAACTTTTAACTTTTTACAAGGCATAAATATCTTTAGTTTTCCCATTCAACAACAATAATAAAAAAACTTGACATAAATTTTTTAGGAAAACCTTAATTAATTCATTCCAAAAGTCATTTGAAGTAATCTCTTAATCACTTAGCATTCTAATACATACCTAGTTCATATAAGTGATGTAAAAAATTGTGTTGTATTCTGATTTATTTAAAGAAGAGCATACAAAGCAATACGGATCGATTTCAGAGCTGAGTATTGAGTGAATTAGGGAATAACGTGATTTTTTGAAAGTATTAAAGATTATGTTAGTTCTAAGAGATTATATTAATTCTGGATGTCGCTTAGGATATGGCTTCGTCTCCAATAAATTTTTTTAGCTGTTTTGAATGTTTGGAAATTGTAAAGGGAAGAAGAAGAAAGAATGTATGTGAAGAATGAAAGAATACGGAGTTGATTTATTTGAGAATTATATTTTTTATGATTTTTCCACATATTAACATGTGTTATTTTACAGTGAACTAAGGGCCAGTTTTTCAGTGCGGGTTTAAACTCTAGTCAAATTAAACCGAGCTTAACTCACCAAAAAGGGACGTTAAAATTCGGTTTAACTAGATATTGTTGCATTCGTTTAAGTTGAATTGACTTAAATTATCATATAATGTGTTTTTATTTTGCTTAAACCGAGTTTAAACGTCCAATTTTGGTGAGTTAACCTCGGTTTAATTTGACTAGAGTTTAAACCAGCACTAAAAAACTGGCCCTTAGAGTATTAAGATTAATATTAACTAATAAACACATAAAAAGTTAAGTTTGCCTTCAAAACAATTATTTCTAGTAAAAAAATATCAAATTGATAAAAAATTCTGTGCCATACTTTCTAATCAAGCCTTTATCATTATAAATTTTATTTTATGCAAAACGGGGACATCACTTTGAGATTAATAGCATCATTTTATAAACCACTGCACATCACTTCACGCTGCGTTGTTGAAATTCGCAATTTTTAAAACGCAACGCTTCACGCCGTGATCTTCAGCGTTGAGTAACGCAATAGCGTAGTGAAAACAGTACAAAGTTCGCATCTTATAAAACGCAGCACTTGAAATTCGTTCACTTGAACTGTCACTTTCATCACTTGCTCTTAAGCTGCCGTTAGAACGAATAAGTTGGTATTGAAAGGGTAATAACTGTTTGTTTCACTCATATATTCTGAAAGGTGTAATATATATCGTTGAAATATAGGTTAAAGACAGCAACAACGAACCAACAGTTCGAAATGTTGCTAAAAGAAATAAAAAAACTACCGCAGGTAGCAAATGGTACGCCAGTGTTTGTAGGTCCACGCCAGTTAAACCTGTAGGTCCATTTCTCGGTCAATTGTGTACAAACTTAATAACACGCACAACACAATTGATCATAAGAAGCTAGGTCAAAGTCCTTTCAAGGGCTGAAATGGCCAGTTATTTATTGAAGCGAAGCTTTTTACGCCTCGTTCTGCGATTTGCTAGAGTGAAATCAGAAAAAACGACACTTTTTTCCAACACCTTTTTTCTTAGAATTGATATTGTTTTTTGCTTGCATCAATTGAACCAGAAAATGTTAAATTAAAAATAATTTATCGCCCGCTGCAGGAATTGAACCCACATCACACAGTTTTATCGTTCGTTGGTACTTTCCTCTAACCATTACGCTAAAACCCTTTCTTTTATAATTTTGTTGATTCAGTGATAAACATTAGCTAAAGCCATGTTTCAGCAGATCACTATAGTCTATTACTTTAAGAAAGGATTGTGTGTTGGCTATTCTAGGACTGTGTATTGGCTAGCCAACCGACAAAAGTAGCAAACAAAACGAACTAGAGCAAAGATACCTAAATTTACCAAGCTATGGTTTGAATCTTCGGTTTGTCCATGCGAACTAAAAGACCTACCGAACTAAAAGAACGAACGAACTAAAAGAAATATTCACTAAGGATTGTGTATTAGATGTTGTTTCTACTTCCTACTAAAGGTCGTTATAAATATCGTTAAAACTAAACAACCTGTACGTTGTTTAAATTGTAACAAAATTAATGATTTTTGTATATTTATTCCCTACAACTGAACAGGGGGCTTTAAGGGAGGGCCGAAGAGGGTTAATATATATGATATATACATATACTTTGTTATTTTAAAGTTTTGAATTTAAAAATTATTTTAATCGAAAAAACGCTATTAAATTATCAAATCTATGAATTTGCGAAAATGCTTCGCTTCTCTCGTGTGTCCAGTGACGCACCTGTGTTTTTTATTTTATTTTTATTTTTTAAATATTTCAAAGATTTGCAATGATGATGCAAGTTTTATTTTACATGTGACAACCCTAAATTGTTGTTGACTGACAGTTCACCGTGGTAACGTAACATAGCTAACGCAATAACGTAGTGATTAATAAAATGCAAATTTTAAATCCAAGTGATGCGCCGCGTTAGCGTTGCGTTTCATCACGGTGATTTATAAAATGATGCCATAAGCGATCAACTGATCTCACTTAAAACGCTGAAATTATATTCGAAAACTATGTTCAGAGTATGAAATATTTTTTTTTAATCTACAGTACAATAATATCAACCTTAAAAAAAATAACTTGTCTTTTGTTCAAGGACATTTTTTATCTTGCTGGTGGATCAGACTCCCGAACTTCGCTAAGATTACCACTAAGCATATTACTGAATTATTGTTAATTTTAAGTATTGATTTTAAATAAAACTATTCAAACAAAAAAAAACATGTTTTGAGAACTTGTGGAATCCTTTGCCATTAACTCATATACCAATCCAAACATTTAACTCTGATTTTCGTTTTAAAAAACAAATTAATTTATTATTTGTTTACAAATAATAATCCTTTGTAATAAACCTTAAGTATCACATATCAGAGATTATAAATTCAAAAAAAAAATTCCAATAATTTATTTGCATTTCGAAAGCAAAGAAACGAAATGATGATCTGGCAAGCATTGCCTTCGGAAGAGAACAAGATGCACTGCTTCCAAAACTTTTGCTTAGACACATTAGAAATAGTTCGGTACTCGGTTCGTAAGTAATTGCTTCCATTATTCCGCAATGAATAAAATGCAACGAAAATCGACAAACGCATTTGAGGGAGGAATCTCCTTAATAACGGCTTAAACATTACCAAGGAGTTAAGGATCTAAAGCAATAAGTTGAGTAAATGTGTTACGACTGCTTTTTTTATTATTTTCGAACATATTATGTATTTCATGAAAAAATTGTTGTCCGGAACTTTTGAAATAAATAAAAGTCAGAGTGTTTTTTTTTTTAAATAAATAAGAGCTGTGTTCGATGACTGCTCTAGATTGAAATTTTACACTCCAGATCAGCAAAAAGTGTTCGATGAGTTCCTTTTTCTGCTCTTAGCTGCTCTCACTTGCTCTTGATCTTTGTTTTTTGAAGCTGCTATAAGTTGCGCTTTTTGCTCTTTTCTACACTACTATTTTTTGTGGTGTAAGTTAGAGCAGCAAATAAACCAATCAGCTGTTTTGGCTCTTGTTAGAAAAATAGAAAGTTTGAAACATACAAACTGCAAAGATGGCTTATAAAAAGGTATTTATTAAGTTTTTTTTGTTTGCTTAATGGAAACTAGCTAACTTTTGAACGTTTTCAGACTCATTCCTTCATTGAACAGGAATGTGGCAATGGTGAGAAAGATATGGTGCAGTATTTAATAAGTGACTTTTGACAGATTACTCAAACTTGATCTTTTTTCGTTCTTTGAAAAAACGGCTCTATTCTGCTCTGAAATTATTTTCGACGACTCAGCTGATCTGCTCTACTCTGCCCTGCTCTGCACTGAGAATTTTTCATCGAACACAGCTAAGAAGTGATATATATACAGCCGTGGACACATAAATAGCACAAAAATACATGTAGGGTGTTTCACATGAATTTAAATAAAATACATAGAGGAACACAAGAATTTATTTCATGGTATTTGAGTTTAAACATTAAAAACTTAAAATCAGTAGTAACTTTGTAATTACGAATTAAAAATTAGAAAATTAATCAAAAATCGGAAATTGCTCCTTAGATAAGGTGGACATATAAATAGCACAATTTGGATACTGAAAAAAATACATAGTAATTTATTTTTATTTTACAATTAGCTTACGAATATGCTTACTAGTACTTGGTACTGTGTCCCGAATTGTCCAAAACAGCCCGACATCTTCGTCCCATACTCTCCACAAGCTTCCTGACATTATCCTTCGGAATAGAGTACCAAGCCTTCTCAATTCCACTCCATAACTCATCTAAATTTCGAAAATTTTTGTTGCTTATGCTGACATTCACATCATTCCATAAATTTTCTATGGGATTGAGGTCTTGTCTTTGAGCCGGCCAATTCAAAAAAATTATTTTTCTTTTTTTTAGCCAATCAATCACAACCTTTGCCGTGTGTTTTGTATCATTATCGTGCATAAAAGTCCACCTAATAGGCATGTTCTCAAATGCAAATGGTTCCATCTGGTTATTAAGAATATCTAAATACATATTTTTGTCCATTATTCCTGGTATACGAAAAATTGGCCCAACGCCGTGCCAGGAAAAAGCTCCCCAAGCTTTATATTCCCTCCTCCATGCTTTAATGATTTTTTGTATACTTAGGGCCAGTTTCACGACCATTAGTTAACCACTGACCAGAGGTTAACTAACAGATTTGAATTTCACAATCAAAGTTAACAAGAGGTTAAGCCACCAGTGGTGGTGGTTTAAACCATTACTTAACGAACAGCTGATTTCTGTAATAAAAAAAGCTTATAAAAAACAAAAAGAGAAACGTGAAACAAATAACAATGGATTCCGATAGGAATCACGGTGTTGTTAGCGATTCGAACTATGAGGAAGTGTGGAGTGTTTTAATTACTTTTTCAGGTTGTAATATTTGGTTCTTAGAGCCTTCAAGCTCCTGTATGTCCGTTCCTCATTCTGGCAATTGAACTCTGATTAAATTTTTTCCCATGTTTTCTCCTTCTCTTCCGCATGATATTTATCGGATTGTTTGCATTCAATTACGCATTTGTATTTTTGCACAACTTCCAAAAGCAAATCAATTTATTTTTGTGCAAAATTGGAACATCTCGCGTTTGTTGCATTAATTAGCTGTGTTCGATGAAAAATTCTCAGTGCAGAGCAGGGCAGAGTAGAGCAGATCAGCTGAGTCGTCGAAAATAATTTCAGAGCAGAATAGAGCCGTTTTTTCAAAGAACGAAAAAAGATCAAGTTTGAGTAATCTGTCAAAAGTCACTTATTAAATACTGCACCATATCTTTCTCACCATTGCCACATTCCTGTTCAATGAAGGAATGAGTCTGAAAACGTTCAAAAGTTAGCTAGTTTCCATTAAGCAAACAAAAAAAACTTAATAAATACCTTTTTATAAGCCATCTTTGCAGTTTGTATGTTTCAAACTTTCTATTTTTCTAACAAGAGCCAAAACAGCTGATTGGTTTATTTGCTGCTCTAACTTACACCACAAAAAATAGTAGTGTAGAAAAGAGCAAAAAGCGCAACTTATAGCAGCTTCAAAAAACAAAGATCAAGAGCAAGTGAGAGCAGCTAAGAGCAGAAAAAGGAACTCATCGAACACTTTTTGCTGATCTGGAGGGTAAAATTTCAATCTAGAGCAGTCATCGAACACAGCTATTTTGTCCATTGTGCAAAAGAAACTTATTTAATGCATATATCAAAAACATATGTTTTATATAGTGTTGCCATATTTTCTTAACAAAATTGCCATTAGTTAACTAAAGCATTGTGAAACCCAAATCATAAAAAGTTATAGTTAACTAACAGCCTTTAGTTAATTAACCAATTGGTTAACTAATGGTCGTGAAACCAGCTCTTAGGATTCAACTCCTGGCGTTTGGGGCGCCCAACAAAAGATTTTCCATCTGGTCCAACCCTATTAAATTTAGTTTCGTCAGTCTAGAGCACGTTCTTCCAAAATTGGTCTTCTTTATTCACATTGGCCCTTGCAAACGCTAAACGATCCTTTAAATTTTTTTTGTTAAGAGCGGCTTTCTTCGGCTAATGCGTCCATACAGATTAGCTTCATGTAGTCTCCTAGATACTAGTTTTTTTGAAACATTAGGATTATTTTCTTCATTTATTGCCCTCATAATTTGCTTTGCTGACTTGAAAGGATCAGCCTTACTTTTGCGAACTATAAGACTATCAGTAGAAGCGGTGGTTTTACGCTGTCTAGAAGTGCGCGGCTTATTCTGGAAATTATTTGAATCATTTGATTTAACCAGCTTGAGTGCATTATAGACCATTTTTACGAAATTTTAAGAATATCCGCGATTTCAGATGGTTTTTTGCCTTTTCGACTTAGTTCGTGAATTATAGACCTTTTTTCCGGAGTGCAATGTTTGCCACGACCCATTTTATTTAGAATCGGCGAAATTAACTGAATACAACTCTAAAATTTTTACAAACACCCGACCTTGTTTACTTTTATTCACCAACTAACATGTGTGCTATTTATATGACCACAGCAGATCGTACATGCCTATACAGAAAGAGATGGCCTGAGCATATAAAAGTAAGTAACGGCACATCTCTCTCGGGGTTTTAAACAACGTCACACTGGAGTCTCAAAAAATTTCAACTACAGTTAATGAATGCATTATTAGGTTCAAACGAAACGTTTAAAAAATAAGTTGACATTTGTGCTATTTATGTGTCCATGGCTGTATATGAAAGTATATCTTGACGAAAATCATTCTAATTGGATTTTATATATTCTAAAATATATGTATGAATATAAAAACTTAATTGAGTATTGTAAGGAAAAGAAAAGCCACAAAGTTATTTAAGGTTGTTCAGGAATTTCTGTGGTACAAGTTCCAAGAATATAAAAACATTTTTAAAAATATATTTGTTTTCCGACCTATTTAAATACTTTTATATGTTGAATTTTGAGCCCGCAAAATTCAACATTTTTAAAAATATATTATTTTTCGATTCACAGAGATGTTGGTAAAATTATGAATATATTTTAAGACTACAAGAAGTCAAATATTTTGTAAGGTTGTCAAACCCGAAAAATGCTTTTGATAGCCAGTTGTCAGGCTGTCAAGTTGGTAAATTTGCCTTGATAATATATTGGTTTTCTCTTACGTACCACAGTATTTAATTGAAAAAATTCAAGCAACCGAAAATAAGTAGATTCATTAACCAAAAATAAGTAGATAGACAGTTAACAGCTTGCTTCAGCATTAGAAGTTACCCGCCGAGCCATTTCCAACCGATTGCATGCGTTGGGAATGATCAAAAAGAAGTAACGTTGGTTGCTTATGATTTGCTGGAATAATTCAATTGTTCTTATGAGCAAACTTTTCCGTTGTTCACAATCTACATATTATTAAAACAGGTGATAAGCAAACATTTCAGGCCAAGGTCAAAAGAGCGTTATCAGTAAAAGTTGATACTGTTTAAAGAAAAATATTCCAAGGCTGAAACAAATTATTGAATACAATTAAAAACCTTTAACTCTGAACTTTTTTATATTGTAATTTATTTAACTACTATGTCATATTTAAGATTAAAAGAAAATATTTGCTAAAAATAAACGTTGAATTAATTTGGACACATAATAGTTTAACTTAATGTAAAATGATTTGAGTGCAAATCTTTTATTTTGTGCGTTTCAAACAAAGTGCGAAAAATATTGAAAAAATATGAAACTTAACAATGAATTGTATGTATGTATGTATGTGTCTTTTGACTGCCATAAAGTTGATTATATAATAGCTTAATATATATATATTAATTAATTCTTAGCATAGATTTTAAATTGTTACATAAATTTGCACAAATTTTTGAATTGACAGTTTAGAAAATCAAATCAAAATAGTTATTAATTAAGTTTTTGCTTAAAATTACTAACAGTTTTATCCATCAAAATATTTTCTTTTTAATAAAACGAGTTTAGAAAATTAACTTTTCTATAAACTTAAAAAATATACTGTAAGGAACATTAAAGGTCTTGGCAAGTGTTGAAATAATACGTAATGAAAAATAGCAGCCAGTTGTGTTAAAACGAGAACAGCTTTTCTGAATTTGGATATATTTGAATTGCCGGCTTTTTTCATAGGAGATCCTTGATTTTAGCATTTTTTTTTTCAACATATAGCCGAGAATTTATACTTAATTAAAAATGATTCACATATACTTTTTGTCATTTTAATTCCCGTTAGTCTATATATTAAATAATATAATTAAGCCTTAGCCGTCTCGTCTTGTCTTTCTTTACTTTTTAAATTTGACTTAAATCGTTAAATGAGAAGTTTGATGATCCTTCCCACTAGTTTAACTTCTTATTCTTCTTTTAATTTTTCATTGGCATCATCTACAAATCACTTGATTTAAATTTTATTAAATCCTATCAACCATCACATGCACAACCTTTATACTCTCTGCTCTCACAACAACCCGCATTTGATAAAAATAATTTAGTCAGTTCGGTGATATTTGAAATAAGTAAAAGATGTTTAAGGAAAAGTCTTCTAAATTGATCTTAGAAAAGGAAGATGAACCCATTAATGCCTAATTGACCAAATATATACCTTTTCTTCAGCCATGAATTGTATTATTCCAGATATATTTTTTTGAATTCTGTTTCTAAATGCTGAGAGAGCATGCTTGAAAATACTCGAACAGCTCATTATTTACTGTTCTTTATGACTGAAGCAATGGTGCATATATTTTAATTCAAGCATGAACGGGTTAAGAAAATACCTTTCGGGTAAGGTAAAAATTGTGCATTTATAAACTACGAGAAATAAAAAATGAAAACTAAACAATCTACCTACAGCAACATGAAATTAAAGACGCCTCTACAAAGCACTTATATTGCACCAAAGTCGCACGCGCCAACTTATCATAGCTTGCATAGGCAAAATAGGAGCGGTATAAATGCCCCAATCGCTATAAAAACTGGCAACATCAGCGAGGTATCGTCCATAGAGTAGGGATTCGGTTGTCGTGGTCCACTGGTTTTACGTGGTTTCGCTACTGAAGGCGGAAGCTCGACAATATCTTCATCTATTGCTGGAGCTGGTGTGGGTGCCGGAATAGTGTCTGCAGAAACACGATCATGAAAGACGGCCATATCAGGATCCATTTGTAAAGCATCGTCAGAGATAGGCGGCAAACGTGGTATTCTCTCCACGTCACCCTTTAGCAGTGCAAATGCATTAATTTTTGGATTATCGTGAATGCCTTTAATGAAGTCTAAGCGCACAAAACCGTTGCGTATTTCCGATTCTTCCTCCTTGTAAAATAGGCGTCCACGTGAGACTGAAAAGAACACATACTCATCGTGTGCAGTGCCCTTGCCTACTTGATGAAAGATGTCCAGCTCCGAGACAATGGTGTGCTCACCATTTAGCACAACATCAAAGACCTACGAATGCACCCCGTCAACATCAAACATGCAATGTTTACGCTCAATACAACCTACCTTCATATTCGGCTCATTGAAGTAGACCTCACAGAACTTGAGTATGAGCGCATATTCACCATCGCCCGCAATAGGTAAATCGTAGCCAAATGTACTGGTATGATAACGTTCCGTTCGATATAGCACCTCATCCTTAGTCGGCACACGTCCAATGATATTTAATACATAGCCATAATCAGATGCTGTGCCTATTTTGTTGTGTAACGGATCAACTTCATAGTGGATACCATTCTTATCTGTGTGCTCAACGCCCCCTGCATTAACGGCGTAGACAACTTTGAGGCTGGCGGCAGCAGACCTGCAATTCGCTAGCAAGCCTAGCAACAGCAATAAATATGCAACTGTTGAAGAATATTCCTTCCGCAGATGACACCGCTGTTTTTCATCATGCTCCATGTTGTCCCACGTTTGCCTTTGCTTTTGTGTCGAACTTTTTTATCACGTTTTTGTTTTTCTTTTTATTTTATTGCGCTTTTTTTAGTTCCCGGTTGTGCTATTTAAGTTTTGTTTTGTTTGCTATTTTCGCCACGCGTCCTGGTTTTCTGGGTTCCGCGTGCAGCAGTCTTCAATAAATTTTCAAACTATCCACAGTTCACTGTGTCTTCAGTTATAACCTCGTCTTTTGTACTGAAAATTATATTATTTCGTGTTCGTTTTAATTCAATATTTTTACGCTTACCAAATAAATTTTACATCTTATATTTTCTCGAGACTACAGAAAAAATTTTGTTGACACGTAAAAATCAATTTTTCATCTAAACAGCTGTTCAAACAAAGCTGCCACCGTTTTCTTATATCAGCCAATGAAAAAGGGGCCACATACGTTTAATTGATAACGCAATCATCGAATTCAAATTTGAGAGTTTCAATTTTATTACTGCAACATCATTTCACAATTATGTAGTTGGGATATAAGACCTACTGGCTTCTATCAATAAAACTGAGTAAAGAGAGTGGGGGAAGTGTGTTGACCGTGCTATATTATGTGCGATAATCGAGTGTATGAAATAAGCTTCAATCCACTCTAAGTACAATAACTGAACAAACTGAGTAAACACTCAGTTGTCAGACGGCCTTGATTTCAGAAAATTAAAAGTTTTAAGCAATAGTACTGCTTAAAAATCGAAATACACAATTATTCGGGGTTTTTTTATACACATTTTATACACACAAATTTGAAGGTGTCTCAAAACCTTAACCTCAAAACCAAAACCTCAATTTAATATCTAGTGCAATTTTTTATTTTCTATAAAATAATGTTTTATTCATTCAATTCTCCAATAAATAAATATACGAAATTATTAAATCAGTTTCACTTCAAATACTCCTGAAATTATATTAAAGCAAATTGGACTATGTGGGTAAATAATAAACCTCTGCACGAGTGCGCTTGAAATGCGTTTCAAAGCACTCGTTTGTAGTGCAAGCTTTTGCTATGTTTTGCTCTCATCAATGAAATCAAGCCTAACACTACAGAGAGCACTCGTCGCTTGAGCAGAACAAGAACAGACTAAAACCAAAACAATGTTATGCACGATTCGGAAAAGAAGTCTGCACTGACTCGAAAGTTATGTAAACAACAGCAGAACGCTTGAAGTTATGCTGTGTTATTTAAGATTCATACTATACATTTTCTTGTAAAAAATCATTAGGTGCATATATTTAAAAAGCTAAAAAAAGTGATTTTCTTGTTAATTATTCAAATTATAATAGAAGACTTATTTGTTTTGTATTAAAATGCATGTTTTCCGTTTTGATAATAATATTTAATTAAAAACAAGTTACAATTTTAAAAATTTGTAAGTAAAAAAATATAAGAAATTCATCAAATTATATAAAATAACAATAATTAAAACTACAATAATGTAGTTGTAGGTGTGTTTTTACTTTTATTATTTGTGGTTATATTGTAAGTCTGGTGTAGTTAGGTTATTATTATGTTGGATTGTTGATATTGTTGCTGATGATGATTTCGTTTGTTGTTTATGGTAGCATTGGTGTTTGTGTGATTGTTGGTCTATTGTGGTGATGTTTTTTTTTTTTTTTTTGTTGTCATTGAATTGTCGTAGATGTAAGTTTTGTTGTTATTGGTGATATTGTTTGTTAAGTTATTATTAAAAAAAAAAATAAATAACTGCCCATTTCAGCCCTTGAAAGGACTTTGACCTAGCTTCTTAGGATCAATTGTGTTGTGCGTGTTATTAAGTTTGTACACAATTGACCGAGAACCGGTCCTACATGCTTAACGCCGACTCCGAACGGCGATGAACGGAATGGTTCTTGTTCTCAAGAAGCTTTACATGGCACTTTGATTACTCTCTGAGGTTTGTCATTGTCTGCAGAGAGGTGGCGGCCGTACAGAAAAATTATTTTAATTCAAATAATTTTCTGTCGCTGCTGGGGTTTGAACCCGGGTCTCCAGGTTCGTTGACACAGCGGCCACGCACTTTAACCAACTACGCCACGGACCCACGGACGCGTTAAGTTATTAGTAGTGATTTGTTATTTTCGGATTAAAGTTTTGTTACTGGTGAATGTTTCAAATGTTATCAGTAAAGTTAATTAGATAAGTTGTAAGTGTAATTGGTTTTAGCAATATTGAATGTATTGGGAAAACGGTTTTGAAACTAAAAAATAAAATTAATTATTTGTTAGTTGCTTTTGCAATTCTCTGCTCATGTCCGATTTGTTTATATTCGAGTGCAAAAACATTATGTGGTTAACCGAAATAGAGCTTGAACCAATGCTAGTTCTTTTTTCGGAAATCAAATTTCGAGCTACGGAAAAAACTCTTTCCGAAGCTGAGCTGCTTGCTGGCGTAGCTAAAATGCTGCAACTCATTTTATTAAGTAAGGGAAACTCATTTTGTGAACATCCCACCACTGCAAAATAGTAAAATCGTCGTGAAAAATTGTATTTGAACTTTCGTACATCATTATTTCTCTTTGTATTTTGAAATCCGAGTTTAAAATTTCAGGTTGTTGCACAAAATAAAACCACAAAATAAAAAAAAAAATGTCTGGCGCTATCTTGGTTAAACATTCATGATAATAAAATTAAAATTTAAATAATTCTATTAAGCAATTATTTAAAAAATTTTCTCCAAAAAAAAAAAAAATTCAAAAAATTGTCAAAAAAAAAACCCCACTCACTACGAAATAAAAATAATTACTTCCTATAACTAATTTCTATAATAACTACTGCCAAGGCTCTGCCGCTTAAAGGGTTAACGCTTAGCAAAGAATTGAAAAAAGTACAAATAATGCAGATGTTAACTGTGCTTAATATATATACATTAATATACAAGTGACGCGCAAAAAGGAATGATAAAAATAAAACAAGCAACAACATTAACTAACAACAAAAACTAACAAACAAACTTTACAACTTGAAAAAAAAATTACGCAAAATTTACATATATAAATTAATGATTGAACAAAAAATAAACACAAATCAATTATATTAAACATTCATTATAATAAATATATAATATTAAATATTAAATATTGTAATAAAATTAAAATTTTAATAACTTAAGTCATTTACATCCATTCTTTTTAGCAATTATTTAAAAAATTCTCTCCAAAAAAAATAAAAATTAAAAGAATTGTCAAAAAACCACCACTCTACGAAACAAAAATAATTACTTCGACAAGGTTCTGCTGTGTTAGGTGTGATTGGTGCATTTTTCGCTGTTATAAATTGTTCTGTTTTTATTAAACAAACAACATCGTGCTCTGTTAAAGCAAACGGCGAACATAGTTCTCTTTGAAGTCGACGAGTGCTCTGCAGTGCTTGTTTGTTGTTATTAAATGACTTGGATAAGCTCTGCTTGACTAACAGAGTTCTGTCAAGCTCTGAACTCTGCACTGTTGGATCTACTGTTGTGGAAAAAACGAGTGCATTTGTGCAGAGGTTTAGTAAATAATTAATAAAAGTAAATATATATAATTTTCTTTTATAGTGTTTTAAGCAGAAAACTTAAGTATTTAAAAATAATCTGTGAGAGTTAATTCACATAGTCAAACAATATAAGTTTTTAAAAAGTTGATTTTTTTAGTTGCAGTTAGCAAAATATTGTATAAGAAAGCAGAATAAGAAGATGTAACATGTTGAAAATTTCATCGTTTGGGTCATTATACCCCCATGCGTATCTCATAAGAGGTATATTAACTTTGTCACTACGTTAATGAAGCCCCTAAGAAGGAGTGGTAGCATGCGCCCCACGTTTTTAGGAGAACCAAAAGCCCCACTTTAGGAGAAATTATTTTATCCTTTTTAGATTTTAGTTCATTTTAAAAACGCGGTATATTAAAACTTACTTATGTTATATAATTATTTAAAGTAAAATTCTAACTAGCTTCGAATGTGAAAAGTCGTCATTTTAATTGTAATTCTTCTCTTCAGTGCTTAAAAAAATGTAAGTCATGCTTTCTTTGAAGATACATTAAAATTTCCTTAGAATGCGTTTGAAAATTGTTGCGTTTGAAAATTGATTTTTCCAGTGCCTGTAAAAAATGTGTTTGAAAAAACAAAAAAAACTGGTAGGAAATGATCTTCGACTGGGCCGAAGTTAAAATACCCCCACAGCCGAACCAAAGTATATTCAAAGTCTGAAACAATCAATAAAATGTTTATCTGTAAAAACGTTTTCGTTATATTTTTAACAGAAAATATTCGCTTTTGTTTTTTGATAAAGTCGCTTTGTATGAGAGATGGGCTTGGTTTTCACTCAATTTGGTTGAATTCCATATTCATAGTACACGTTATATATCAAAGTGTATATGCAAAATTTCCAGTCCATACATTAATTTTTGTGGATTTTAGAGAAATTTTACCATTTTGATAAAGTCACTTTATATCGGAGATTAGCGTGGTTTTCATCCGATTTGGTTGAATTTTATACTAAGAGTGTATTTTGAACATCAAAACTCATATGAAAAATTGCAAGTCCCTATATTTTTTTTGTTGAATTCTAAGAGATTTTACCGTTTTGATAAAGCCACTTTGTATGGGAGGTAGGCGTGGTTTTCATCCGATTTGGCTCATTTACGAACTTGACCTTAATTTTTTAGAGAAAAGCTTAAGTATTGAATTTCGTGATGATAGCTTTCAAATTACGGCTGTAATCGTGATCACAGACAGACGGACAGATAGACAGACAGACGGACATGGCTAAATCAGCTCGAGTGGTGATGCTGATCAAGAATATATATACTTTTCTATACCTACCACGCCTCCTTATGGGCGTTACAAACGGAGTGACAAAATTAATATACCCCCATTTACGTTTTTTAAACGTGGGGGTATAAAAATATGTGTGTGGCCACCACGCAATGTAGAAGTGAAACTATAACCCAAAAAAGTTGATTTTTAAGTGATTAATTGATTTATTCTTTAATATAAAATAAATAAAAAAATAAATAACTGGCCATTTCAGCCCTTGAAAGGACTTTGACCTAGCTTCTTATGATCAATTGTGTTGTGCGTGTTATTAAGTTTGTACACAATTGACCGAGAAATGGACCTACAGGCTTAACGCTGACTCCGAACGGCGATGAACGGAATGTTCTTATTCTCAAGAAGCTTTACATGGCATTTGTATTACTCTCTGAGGTTTGCCATTGTCTGCAGAGAGGTGGCGGCCGTACAGAAAAATTATTTTATTCAAATAATTTTCTGTCGCTGCTGGGGTTCGAACCTGGGTCTCCAAAGTTCTTTGACATAGCGGCCACGCACTTTAACCAACTACGCCACGGTCGCCACCATTAATATAGTCTTACTAAAAAAGTCCCATTACATAAGTCGTAATTATTACAAGCGAATCCAAAAACTAAAAGTTTAATTATTATTTTTAGATTTTTATTTTATTGATAAGCAATAAGAATTATCTTAATATTTTTATACAAAAACCTTTTTTGTAGCAGCCCATATATTTCAAAAGTCCTCAATATTATTTTATGAAAAATCTTCTATTTAACATTATGGAGATACATTTCTTCAACAATTTCGATCATGTTAGAAAAAGATAGTGAAAAGGTATTGAAAAGATTCAAAACATTATTCGAGTACTTTTAGGTCTATTATTTTATCTCAAAAGTTTAACTTCCTTAATAAAATCCCACTCATCAAAAAATGTAGCTGCTTATCAACTTTATCAAAATTTTTTTAATTTAAGCATAAAAAATTTCTAAAAAATTTCTTGTAAAAAATATAAAATAATAAAATTTGTGTGTCAATTTCTATGGATGTTTCAATGAATAAACTTCTTTAAAGTCACGACTACTTTCAATTTAAAGTTGGTCTCACAGTGATCACGGTTTTTTTTACATGCACCTGAAACTGCTTTAAAAAAAATTGTGCTTTGTTTTGACTTTCCGTTGAGAAAAAACAAGGATTTGCACTGGACAGCATTTATTCGGCATTTATTTCAAAAAGTTTCCAAAATCCTATAGAACACATTCTACGAAGCATAGTAACAAACATTTTGATATTAAATTATGTTTATACACCTAATTCTGTTTTTACACGGTAGATTGGTTCCAGAAAAAACCGTGTAAAAAGAAACGTGTAAAAAAGACATCGATCGCATGAAAAAATAGGGGATTGGTCTTTTATCTCTAAAACCTATAAAAATTAGTGAAAAACAAGGATTTTTTAAGAACAATTATTCATGTTTATTTTATTAAATCATATATGTATATAATGTGTACTTACACAAGCATAGTTATTAAAGAAAAAAGTCTCTAAGCTTAAAAGCAATTGAAATTTCATTATTTTTATAGTTCTTACTGTGACTTCGTTTAAACCGAACATTTTACCAAGAAATGTTAAGCCTTCTCGATTTCGAAGGCGATCTAAAATTTAAATTTTGGTTTCCAAAGAAATAGCTAAAACTGGCTGTAAAGACATCCAAAGTTCCAAATACAATATTTTATTTGTTAATTTGATTAAAAGTTGTATTTTGTATGAATATATTTGCTTTTTTAGGAGGAAATTTTAAAAATCTGATTTTAACTTTCTTAAACGTAGAATTTCTGTGTTTAATTTTAATTTGTCTCATCGAATTAAACAGAGGTTTTTCGAGAAGGGATATAGGCAATGAAATTTAAACTCAGGTTAAGAATTTTTTAACTTCGCTTAAGCTAACCTTTGTTCAAAATTTAGATGGGTTAAGGGGCCTTAGTTTATTATAGTAATTATTTAAAGTCATAGAATATTGTCATATTTAATAGAATATGAACGAGTGTTCGATTTGAGAAATATTCGATTACTATTTCTGATGTGTCTCTTCTTTACAATGACAAAGCAAAGTTAGTATGTTATCGTATAATCTTTATTGCCACAGATATGAAAAAAATATGCTTTACATTTTTTGTCTGTTTTGTACGTGAAAAAATATAAATTTTCAAGTATCTATTTATAGGAAAAATATTAATCGTAGTAGCAAGTCATAAAATTGTACATAACCTTTTAGTATGCAATGGCATGCCATCAAAAAGAAAAAAAAAATATAAAACGACATTACTTATAAGATATAAGTTTAAAATTAGTTATAAATTTTGGAATAATTGTACTTTAGAGCCCATGCTTAAATATTTTTTTTCTAATTTTTATAATATGTGTATGCGCCTCCTAAGCCTAATGGTGCAAAAAAAAGGTCGGTCTTGAATGGTTTAGGAGATAAAAATCGGCAAAGTTTCAAAATTCAGTGCAAATTGCCAAGTGCGTGGAAGAGGGCCCAAGACCAAATATTTTTTTTCTTATTTTTATTATATGTATCTGGTCTTCCTAAGCCTAATGGTGCAATAAAATTTTGTCGGTTTCGTATAGTTTCGGAGATAAAAATAATAAGGTATTATTATGTAAAAGGGCAAATTACCTTCCACGCACTTAGAAATTTGCGGTGAATTTTTAAATTTTCGCGATTTTTATCTCCGAAACCATTAGAGACCGACAAAATTTTGTTGCACCATTAGGCTTAGGAGCACCATATACATATAATAAAATTAAGAAAAAAATATTTGGGCTTGGGCCCTCTTCCACGCACTTGGAAATTTGCACTGAATTTTGAAACTTTCCCGATTTTTATCTCCTAAACCATTCGAGACCGACCTTTTTTTTTTGCACCATTAGGCTTAGGAGGCGCATATACATATTATAAAAATTAGAAAAAAAATATTTAAGCATGGGCTCTAAACTACAATTATGCCATAATCCAAAAAACATAAAAATTGAGTTAATTGCACAGCAACATTCGTGTTACCATTATCTATGTTGTGTACAATTTTGGTAACGATATCTTCTTTAATTTTTGCAGGAGAGTAGAATTTGTGATTCATTCACATCAGTATATTTCCGATTAGATCGTATTATATATCGATAATATCTAGTTATTTTTGTCACTTTGTATGGATTAAACCATGTACATTACAGTAGTACGTGTATATTTGATGTTTTGTCCATATTTTGAAAATGGTGATTTTATTTCCTTTGTCTGTTCATAGCTTAAAATGCTTCTCCTGAAAAATCTAGTGTTTTGAGTTGCAACATTCTTGTAGAAAACGAGATATATGTGCAAAGTTGAAAATTTCGCTTGGTGAGGTCTGGCAGCATCAGTCTCAACTAATCTATTACAATTCGCTGATATCGAGTACACGAACCACTGGCTTAAAAAAACAACACGTGCGATGAGGAAATGTCAAGTTGACATTTCGATGCCAGAACTTAGCTGTAGTGTGAGGTTCAGAAATAATTTTTAATTTAAAACTAAAATAACTATAAAAAAAAACAATCTGCTAAGAAAACGTAAGCTGTTAATAGGCAATAGCTTGGTGGCAAAACACTAAATAAAAAAAAAAACTCAACGTACAGAAACTAAACGACACAATTGCTTTTCTAACCAGCGAGTACGAAACTCCGCTGAACAATAACCAAGCAACAACATGGATTTCGATGGAGAGGTTGATCGGCTGCAGCTGCAGCATTTAGCAGGTGGCAATATAGTGCAGTATCCGCCACTCTATGCACCTGGCGGAGAGTAAGTATATTTAATGCGATAAAGAACTCTACATTTATCTAACTAATGCGACATGCTCTTCCTTTTAGATTGTTGTTCATCATTAGCGACTGCGTCATTCAAATCTATTCGACGCTAACGGGCGAAGTGACACGACAGCTCACAGGAGCTACGTCGAAAATTATTTCCATGGAACTGGAATTGAAAAATGAACAGATTCTTGTTGCCTGCACAGAGAATTGTGAGATTTTGCGTTGGAAGTGGAGTACGGGGAATGCGCCAGTATCCACCGTACCCATACATTTGACAGATGCGGCAGTGCTGACATTCAATCTGATCGACTTCTATGGCAATTCGGATACAGCTTGTGCACTCATCACTGTTAAGCTGCCAAAATTACCCGTTCAGTGGTTTGTCATTGACACCAGCAGCGGTATGAGACTAAATGTGCCCGCAAAAATGCGACTAATGTATGTTAACTTGATTTTTAAAAATGACTAACATTCGTTAACCTATTCATCTCTTCCATACCTCAGACATAAAACGCCGCTTGTCGCTGTGGGCACCGACAACTTTAAACTTATTGTTATAGTTCAAGGACCTTACGTTCACTTCGTCAATTATCAAAATTGGTTCTCCATACGGTGGGTTTAACCTAAAAACTATGCGTGTGAATAAAAGTATAATTTTTTTTCAATTTTATACAGCTTAAAGAATGCTCATGAGGTGCCTGTGTCTGTGGTGCGCGTACATCCGAAGGAAGAAATGGTGGCCACTGGTGATGAAACCGGTCGCATATTTCTGTGGCGTCAATTTTGGGATCAGCAAACGGTGTGCACGGTATGTTTTGTTCACAGTTCTTACCTCATTACCCAGTCTAAACCATATCTTCATTGTAGTCCCTTTACCACTGGCATCATACCGCCATAACCAGCATAGCTTTTTCTGTATCTGGCTCCAGCTTTTATAGCAGCGGTCTGGAATCAGTGTTGGTCAAATGGAATATTGACCAACCTGATATGCGCGAATTTGTGCCTCGCATGGCAGCTATTATACTGCATATCGCTGTTAGCCCTACAAATGCTCAGGCGGCCGTGTGCACTGCTGACAATGGAGTGCAGATAATTGGTGGCGATAATACCGTTAAATGCACATTGCAAGAATTCACCTTTATAACGAATGACAAGACTGGGAAACCTAGATTTCCGGTTGGCTTGCGTTTAGATCCACGCACAAACACTTTGGTTCTGAATGGACGCAGCGGGCATTTGCAATTTTATTCGGCCTACACTAAAAACATGCTATATAATGTAAGTTTATGGAACACCATAGGTTATATTGAAAATAATGTGTATGATACTCTCAACTTTCGCTCAGATGGATATTGTTGCCCAAAATCAACTCTCGATGGAATCAGATAGAATCCTCTACAACATACGTGTTTCTAAAGCTGCATTCAACATTGACTGGATGGTTACTGGTGAAGTTTATAATGATGAAGAACATCTGCCAGAACTGCGCTTAAAATTCTGGAAATACGTCAAGGAAAAGCAGAGGTAATTACTAAAAAAATTAACTTGTTAGAAAATAGTGCTGAGGTCCTCCTTAGCATTGCTCAAACATGGTCTTAAGATCGCAATATTCAAAATAACATTGTTATCCACTTTGTTATCTCTCCTAGCTACAAACTGAATACCAATGTTGAGTTGCCCCATGAAGGTGGCTTCAAAGTTATTGAATTTTCCAATGATTACCAAGTGGATAATCTTCTCTGCGCTACTGTGGGCGATGATAACATCATTAAAATATGGTCGCTCGACGAGACGGATAGCATTTATAAAAAGGGCAAAGTCTGGTACTGCATCGCCCAGACTAGCTACAAATCAATGCCGGTTGAATCAATATCCTTCTCACAAGATGGTTCACTGCTAGCTGCTGGTTTTAGCAACACTCTCTGCATTTACAAGGCTGACACTTTGAAGCTTAAGGCGGCTCTAACTGGCAGCGCTGGCATAGATGGTTGTGTTCCAAAGGCGCAGGTGCGCCTTGCAAAGCATACAATTAATGGTGCCAGGAGTGAACTGGACGAGCAACGCAAGAAAGTCATGCAACTTTTTACAAATTTGTTGGAAAATGATGAGGAGACGCTCATTAAAGAGATACGTAAATCCTTGGATAGCAAACATAAGCAAGATGTTCCACTCAAGCCTTTGGAAGAGCTCGACGACAAGCAGAAAGAAGTGCTTTACAGCAAGATATTAAAATTGAATGAGTTAAATTTGTTTCAAAAAGTTTTACTTTTCCAAAAACTTAAAATATCCTGTCAGGTGCATCCGCAATGGCAACAGGCTGTTGCCAAGTACTTGAGAGACACCGTTGCCTATGCCGGTAGGCAAGAGAAACATGCCAGTTTGCATGATCAGCTGCATCGTGTTAATGTGCGCGATCGTTTTAAAGCCAAGTATCGACTGCATCGATTTGCAACACGAAAACGCATCTACGATGAGGAGATTACAATCAACTTGGTGCCCATACTCAATGTGATGAACTTGTATTCGGTCAGCAAGCAGCCACAACTGATGAATGGCAATAAGAAATTTCAACACGATGACAAGGAGCTAAAGAAAAAGCCATCAGCCTTACCCTACGATGCCACAAAGAAGATTATTCCACCTGCTAGCAGTATGACGGAGATCAGTCATGTGCAATTTGCTGCCGGCGAATATGCGCATTTGGTGAGCTACGAATGCTAACTACACAAAATAATTTACTTCTTAACAACTCTCTACTCATCCAGGTCATTGTTTGTACGCCGCATCGTTTGCTTATCTGGAATCTACTCACCTTACGCTTACAATCTGTACTAAAACTATCGGTGCAGCATCTAAGCCTGGATCCACAGACAAATTTAATTGCAGCTTTTACAAAAAATAATGAATGTCAGTCTCCATAGTCTTTTTTGAAGTGTGAAAAATTTGATTTATCAATCTAACTCTCTCTCTCTTTGCAGTACATGTTTTTCAACCCAATGTTCCATTACCTATTTATCAGCGTCGTGATTTACCCAAAATTCATGGCGCCATTTGGCTAGCGCGTGGTTATCCAAAGCCACGTTCTATTAACCTAGACTGGCAGGCACAATCGACTCTGTATTTCCTCACCGAAAGTCAAGTGCGTACAAATCGACTTTTATTCAATTGTAAGCAATTTACCTGATAATTTTTTTTTCTTTTTTGATTTAGGAAATAATGTACCTCGGTTCGAAAGATGATGCATCTTACGATGCTCCACCACCGATAGCATTTAAAAATGACGCAGTCTCGGAGTTGCGCTACTCAACGTTCGGCACTTTTGCCACCAAACAAACCAACGACACGCAGTCAAAAACACGCCAGAGTAGCACACTAATTGTATATAATACGGGTAAAACTGCTATCAAGTCGGTAAGTTTCCATTTTTTTCTTTATTTTAATATTTCAATGGTTCAAGAAGAGGTTCATCTCTCTAGCGGCCCTTTAATCTCCTAAGAGGTTACTTGCAGTGTTTTCTAGTTTTCTTAAATTCGCGATGTTTTCTGTAGTTTTAAATATAATGTGAGCGAAAAATTATTAGCTTTAGTGAACATTAATTGAAACCAAATCCATGTGAACGTTAACTCTTTTGACCGAAAAATTGGAAAGAGCTTGTATTAAAATTAACTAAAAATTAATAGAAAAATCTTGAGGTTTAAAAGATTGTTGAAGCCTATCAAAAACCATATGTATCTCAAATTTATTCGAGCGTTCTAACTGAAATGAAGAGAATTCTCTCAATTTGAAACTAATAGAAGGACAACAGAACTAATATGAGAATTTAATACTCGAATTGAATACCTAAGCCGATAAAATTTATAAGCAAATGAGAAGCAAAGAAAGAAGAACCCGTAGACTTTGCGATCAAGTATTTGCAAAAGTTGAAAGAGGCAAAATAATTAAGTTTAATGAAACAATAAAATATAATATTTTCTTAACTACGATCTTGCAAATATACTAGACAAAATGTTCTCTTGTCGAAAAGTTGAATTGTTTCTAGGATATAACTAGTTTTATGTGCATCGATTTCGCAATTCATATTTTTATGAAAATATACCAGTTTAAATTTTGAATAGTAAAAAAAAAGTAAGTTTACTTTAAGAGACAACATAAAGTAAAAATATTGAAATAAATAAAAACGAACTCAAAAATTAATAATTCAAAAAAGATATTTTTTTTTAGATACAAGAATTAAAAAAAAAAAATAAAATGCAAATAAAAATTAAACTCAAACACGTAATAGAAAAAAAAGGAAAAAAGTAAAAAAAAAATCCTAAATGCAAAAGAAAAAAAAGCAACTAAAATATAAATAAAAAAATTTAATTTTAAAGTAAAACATTTACAAAGTTTAAAATAAGTAACTACATTCATTAAAGACCTTCCATCTGCAGTTAAACATTCTCAATGTATCCTATTCGCTGTAGACCTCAAGTTTTTCCGTTCAATTAATTTCGTTTTTCGATGTTAATCTTTTACAGATAGGTATTCGATTCCATCGTTACATGGTGCGAGATGAATAAACTGCCGCTTAATATCTCTAAATGCCAATATCTTTCATTCTCTAGAGCTTCATTGCCTTAAATCAATAATTATTTAATGGACTCTTGCCAACTAGAGCGAGTTTCTTGTAAGAAAGACCTCGGTATTTTGTTAGACTCTCGGATGAATTTTAAGAAACATATCAACCTCGTCATTAATAAGTCTAACTCTGTGTTAGTCTTCTTAATTCGAAATGCTAAAGAATTTAAAGATCCCTACACCGTTAAACTTCTGTACGTTTCTCTTGTCCGTTCACATTTGGATTACTGCTCTGTTGTCTGGAACCCATGCTCGTCGACTCAAACTCGTAGAATTGAAAGGGTTAAAAAAAAAATTTACGAGATTTATGGTTTTTCAATTAAATTGGAACCTCCCCGAGCCTCTTCTTTACATTACAAGATGTGCCCTAATTGAGATAAGTTCCTTGAATTCCAGGCGCCGAATGCATTCCATTATTTTCATTCACGACCTGGTCCATCATCATATTCAAGACCCTACCCTACTTGCTATGTTGGATTTTATTTCACCTTCTCGATATCTTCGTAGTTAATTCAGTTTTCGAGTTCCCTTCCATAGATGTTCTTATGCCCGGAATGAACCAATTACTCGTTGCATTACGGAAACAAATCTAGTCTTGCACACTAGATTTATTGTCTGTTAGTTAAAAATTATTGTCATTGACATTTTTAACTAACCCACTAGAACTTGTTTTAAAACGAATCTCCAACTTCTTCCATTATTTTATACTTGTTAATTATTCAATTAATCTTGTTAACTATTTAAATTTAACTTTATTCTTTATTTTTGTTTTATAAGTTTTTTTTGTATATTTATTTTTGTTGGCGTTGCTTTTATAAATTTATGTTATTTTATATTATTTATGTTAATTTTATGTTATGTTATTAATTTAAGAATAATTTTCTTTAGGATTGTCTTGTTCTTGTCATCTTTTATCGTTATCTTAACTTATGTGAAAACCTTAAAAATAAACTAATTTAAAAAGTAAAATAATTTAAAAACAAATTTAATGAGAAAAACAAATAAAAGCAGTAATAATTTTTCACAAAACAAAAACAAAGCAAAGAAATATATATTAAAAAATAAATAAATTTAAAATAAATACCATATAAAATATTAAACATAAAATATTAAAAATGAACTCAGTAAAGAAGTAAAATAATTAAAAACCATTAGATTAAAAAATAAATAAAAGCAGTAATTAATCAATTAACCAAAAAAAAAAAAACTAATAAATACCATATAAATAAAATTACGAAAAATAAATCCGAAGAAATGAATGTAATAAATATGTGTCCAGTTAAACAACTTTGGACTACAAAATATAGAAAATAAAAAAATTATTACAAAAATAAAAATAAATAACATAAAATAATTAATAAAATAATAACAATAAAAATAAATAATTGAATAGTTATAACCATAAACACAAAATTTTAAAAATGAAAACGCAAATAATAATAAAAACAAACAAAAATTAAAAGAAAAGTATTCAAATAATTATAAATTTAAAAAAAATATTAAAAATAAATAATTTAATAAAATTAAAAATTAATAATTTCAACTTAATAATAAATCATAACAATAACATGTGCGGAATTAAATCTGCACAAAGTTTACAAATTTTTTTTCAGTCAAAACTAAATTTATTTTAAATGTTTTTGTTTTAATATTAAAGTGTTTATGTAATTTTATTGGTAAAAACATTAATTCGGCCCAATGAGGCTTTATGGCAGTTTTGAGGCACTTTCTCCATAGCTGTTGTCTAAATCGATGCTGGTATTTTGCGGAGCTCGTTCTTAATTTTTTTAGTTAAATTCTTACCGTTTTTCGGTCGAAAAATATTTGCGTAGACTCTTCGTTTGAAATTATTCCAAAAATCTTCGATTGGACGTAATTAAGGGACGTTTGGAGGATTTTCCGCCTTACTGACATATGGTATCTGTAACGTATTCATGGCATCTAAGGCTTTCCTGGCGTAGTGGCTTGATGCTAAGTCGGGCCAAAATATGATATGTAAGCCGCGATGCTTATTATTAATCAATTATTTTACTTTTTTTAAACAGTGGTTTATATATTAATCAGCATTGACAGCTAATTGGATTAAAAAACACTGGTTCTGACATGTCAAACGGACTGCTTTCCAACCACATCAAAACTTCTTTAGGGAATTTGTGTGCTCCACATACTTAATTGTGTCATCAACAGCCTTATTACTCTAAAAATAATGCTCACCTTGCCATTCGTTGCCGTCTACTTCTACTTCTGTCAAAATAAATTCCGGGCAACTTTCTCGGCATAATTGGCAGTATAAGTAGAACCTAAGTAGCTTAAGTGGAGTCTGTATAGTCAAGCTGTGTGATTTGCTCTATACAGAGCCGTTGTTGTTGTTGTTGGTTGTTGCCGTCTTTGTCTTCATGTTGTCTTGTTGTCAACAAGCTTGGCCTAAAGCTCAAATTTGTTTTCAATTAAAAAAAAAATATAAAAGCTCAAGCCTGTGTTAGATAACACGGGCGCATAGGTCAGACGTAGAATACGTTAGTCATTAACATCCTTATTCAATAGATTTCCTTAAACAACCTTTGAACGCTTGTTTAGTTACGCACTGTTTAAGGCTTTACGCAGCTTCTATGCAACCTTGCTAACATTGTTATTCGTAAACATTTTTTCATTTTCTGCTTATGATTGTAAGGTTTGTGTCTGAACTATAGAAAATCTCTACAAAAATTAAGAATTCCTATGGATTTACAATGGCCGCCGAATAAAAAAATGCTGCAAAGGGCGCATATGGAGCATGTCTTTGATATTAAAAGAAAAGACAAACAAAAATCATGGTTTTATTTACGTAACCTTTAAACGCCAATTTCGGCGTTTAAGTTACGCAGCTCTTAAACAACTACGAAAAATGTTTATGAATAACGTTTTCTTGTTTAAAGCCCGTTTAAAGTTACGCTGCCTCAAAAATGTGTTTATGAATAAGGCTGTAAGACATTGAGGATGTCTTAAAGACGTGGCCAACTGGGTAAGCACAATTTTGTTTCTCTGCTTCGCTTATCAATGTCGTGTATGTACACATCGTTCGCTACTTGGTCATTATACTTCTTCTCTTTCTCACAATGGTTCTGTGATGAACACACAGATAATCGTACTGCTCTTACACATGATGTTATAATACATAAAATACAAAGCATATGAAAATTAATACAAAATTTGAAGGAGATAAATTTTGATTTACTTATAGAATCAAAAAATTATATGTAGCAATATGATTATTTAAATACAAATCAAAAGAAGACATATTAAATATGTTACGACCATACTTGAATTTTCTTCAATGCATGCATAAAGTATTAAAAACTTATAATGAAAGTGACAAACATTTTCTCAAAATTTTGTGCTCCAGATTAACACCCCCGTATAACGTATTCTACGTTAAAAGTAAAAAATTAAAACAATCAAAATATTAATAAAATAAAATAAAATTAAAAAAAATAATAAAGTAAAAATAAATAAATAAAATAGAAAAAAAAAAATAAAAAATTAAATAAAATTAAAAGATAGAAAAAATTAAAATTTAATTTTAAAAAAAATTAATAAAATTTAAAAATACAGAATCATTTTTTAATAAATAATGTTAAATTTAAAACAAACAAAATTAATCTAATACGTAGGTTGACTTTTAGATATTGAGATATGGCAACACTAATGTGAATATGTCAAATTTGACATTGTCATCATAAAGTTTAACATTGTTATTGATGGACGTACTCAGAACATTTTATCATACGAGTGCTATCTGTGTTGTTTACAGATACTTGGAAGCGTGGTCGAAAGATGAATTTCGTGAAGCGTCCAAAATCGGCTTTTGTGCCTTATAACATCGATGCTGTGCGTGAACTGATATTGCAAGATCGTCATGTGGCCTACCGTGAAATAGAGGCATCTTTGGGGATTAGTGGGACCTGCATACATTCAATATTGCATCAATATTTGGCCGTCAAAAAGATTTGTCCGCATTGGATTCCGCATAATTTGACATTCGCTCGAAAAAAAAGGCTCGCATCGATTGGTAGAAATAAATGATCAAAAAATACAATCGCGGTACTTCAAGACATACCATACACACATACACACAGGAATCATAAATCTATGCGTATGAGCCTGAAAGTAAACTGCAGTCGACTCTGGTGTGGAGTCGAGCTCAAATTTTCGCCCTGTTTCTTCCAAAAAACTGTTCATGTGGCAACGATACAACTTGAGACATGTAGAACGGTCAATACGGAATGGAAACAAAACCATTTGTTTGCCAAAAGTGTTCCATAACATATGGAAAACAAACATTCAATTTATTAAAATAAAATCATTAAAAAACTTATCGTTATCGCACAATTTACAGAGATGGCATATTATATACCTTACTTCTAGAACATAAATGTATGGACGGAAATATATTTACAAAAAGATAAATTGAATAAGGGAAAGAAAAATACAAAAATCTTCAACAGAAACGAACTTAAAACTTAAACTAAAATGATGACTAGAGAAATACGCAAGACTTTTATTGAATAATAAAAGGAAAACAAACCATAATGCGAGCTCCCACACATGAGTTCATACAAAGGCGTTTTGAGCACCCAAAACATCGAATTAATGAGTTATTCGCTGTACAGTTTCGATTTGGCACCCAATGACTTCGTTTTGTTCCCACACATGAAGGACAAACTGCGTGGACAACGATTTTCGACGCCATTGATGCGTTCAAAAAGTATGTTTTGGAGATATCTCAAGCGGAATAGGATGAATGTTATGAGAAATGGTTTGAATGTATGCAAAAATGTATTAATCATAAAGGAAATATTTCGAAAAACAAGCTATTTTCAATGAAAAAAATTTGGTCTTTATTTTTATTCCCGAAATATATGTAGCAACCATCATACGATTTAGCCATTGAGCTAAAATCGGAGGTCGATTCATTTAAAAACAAAAAGGATATACATAAGCATTTTAAGTCAAATACATCATCAATATGATGTTAAATCGGGATGAAGGTTAAATAAGAAACAACGACATGCATACACATGACTATAGACGTCATGTATTTATTACTGCCTTACAGGCCTTACGATCTTACAGGATAAATATTTTAGCAACATTTGTTATATAGTTTTATTTATGTTTCATATATGAAAAAAGAAAAGCAAGAAACATTAATGAAAGGCTTTCATTTTTTGTTTTTTTTTAAGTAAATTAAAATTGACTTGGTTATTTTTAGCTATTTTATCTGCTAAGTATATTTCTGTAAAAAAGTACCTTTATTTCAATTCCGGTTCGAAAATAGTCTCCATCAATTTTAATCCATTTTAGTGAAAAAGGTATCCAAATGATTCTGTTCTGATTGAAACGGCATAGCTGTACAAGATCGTTTTTTTAACTGCACTGATCCATCCAAGTGCATAAAAAATATCACGTATACGCCACGTACACAACTTCAAATGCCAAATGAAACAAATCTTTATTATGTGAAAATGATATATTGCGTTTTTAGTTAGTTACATAATACAAGGCTTTGGAAATTTAAACACTTAATATTTAACTATCGCAATCCTAGGACTATGAAGTACAATGGCTTTATTTTTAATTTAAAAAATATAAATAATAAGCTGCTTGATTTTATTTTTGAAATTCTATTCTTGAGCGGAAACTTAGAACTAACTAATAACTTAAAGAAATCATAATCAATAATTAATTAATCTTAAGTCGCTTGATTTGAAAAAGGATGCCTCCATTATAACTTTTCAATATACAAAATATTCAGTCTGTGTGCTGGTAAAGCTTAAAGTTGTGCTTTTTCTTAAAAATAAATTTAAAATTAATCCTTATCAACGGGCTGTTGCTTTTCATTTTTTGACTTCACCCAAACGTGGCGCTGTGGGCACACGTAAATGTCGACAGCGACGCATCATCAGTAAATCATGTTTAAAATAACGCAAACAATGCCATTGTGGAATCTTGGGCAGCTGTAGTTGTTGCTGCAATAATAGAAAAATAATTTGTTTATTAGTGATGTGACGACGTAAGTTTAATTCTTAGAATTAAATATGTTTTAAATTTTGCTAAATAAAGTCATATTAGTTTTGAGCAATTTTTGTGTGTTGACACACGCTGTATGCGCCTTTTATCTTTGTGTTATGATGGTAGATTGTTTTTGCTATATATGCACATATTGAACAGTCTGTCGGACATACAGACAAATATGTATTTAAATTGAATTGTTTAAAAATTCATCATTGTTTGACTTGCATTCATTTTGAACACTTCGTCACAAATCTACGTCAGACGAGAATTACTTAAGTATGTCTTAAAGGCTTTTGTAGTACAATTCTTTCTATAGATTACTTTACAATGGCGAGCTATTTTTAGTGGAACTTGTTATTTTCTTCAGAGCTGTTCTAATTTGGATATATTTTTGATTTTGTTATCGTCTTTTGAAGTGTGCGGTAAAAAGCGGTTTCTTTTTTTAATTTGAATAGAAATGTCTGAGGTGATTACTTGCGACTTTATGCTATAAGTAGCCTCTTTAGTATAAGAACTAAATTTAAACCCCATAAAAATATTCAACTCAATCTCACTCATAACTGTCGACTTCCTGGCTGTATCGTCGTTTGTTAACGCATAAACCTCAATTTTTTTTTTAACTCACCTCATTGACAATTGGCAGCGGTCCACAATTTGCTGATATTACGAGCGCCAAGAGTATCAAGGATAAGGCTGCAAAAATATGAAAAACTTTTGTATACATGTCGATGTTGTTTTTTTTTTGTTTTTGGTTTTTTGTTTTGTTATCCTGGCAAGTGAAAAGTCAACTTTTTTGTAATAGTTTTTTATATGTCACAAGAAGTTTGCAACAACTGCCAAATAGTTTGAAAATGTTATCCTGTTATCACTCTAACACAAAGACGACACACAGACACTGCTGCCGCACACTGAATCAATTTAATATTTATTTTTGTTTTGATCTGTCGTATTCATTCACTTCCGCTTTTGTTTAGGTCAGTGTTTTTTTTTATATTTTTTTTCTCGCAATGTTATATTCCACAACAAATTAATTTTGTTTATATTTGTTTTTTTTTATAAAATTTAAACAAAAAATATTTTTTAATTTCTTGAAAATTTACTCGTTCACTTCACCCTGTTCTTGCTGCTATGACTATCAATTCGTAATTGTGCTCGCAGTAATCGAGTTCACAGCATTTTATATGAGTGTTCTTGCCTCCTCAGATACTGTCTCTACTCTCTACTGATACTGTCTGTGAGTATTCCCTGTTGTTGTTATTGTTATTGTTGTTGTCTGTATAGCGCTGTAAATCGTTGAGATAATTCATTGCTTACTACAGCCATTTTTCCTTCTAGTTTTTTCTTCTCGTCGAGCTTCTTAGGATTGTGCGTAAAGTGATAATTATTCTTATGCTTGCTAGTTGTCTCTTGGGATTTGCATCGGGAGGCAAGAGAGTTGCATTAACTGTTATTCAGGCGCTGTTACATTGGAATTCCCTGCTTTAATTCGACTTAATTTTAATTCGACTAATTGACTAACTGCACACGCATTATTAATGGTAATTATTATTATGATGTTGATGATGTTTATGTTGTTGCTAATAATGATAAAGTTTTTGTTTTTTGCTGTGGTCAAAAGTTCAGCACGTCTATGATCTATATATTAACATATTATCAGTGTCACCAGTGCACTTGTTGATCAAGAAAGTAGTTTTCGGCTTTGACAAGTATTAAGCAGATTTATACCAGTTTCTATTTTCAAATTTATTGAATGTTATTTTGTTTACTTAATTTATAAGTGAAATTTAATTACTTAATTATGTCAGATTTTAATGAATGATAGACAGGTCTGGTAACACATTCGCGGTCTGGTAAAAAATGCTTCTTACAAAAGATTTTGATCTTGATGTGATCTTATTTTGATCTGAACAAAAAATGCATATTAGTTTCAGTATTTAGTGGGGCCCTTGGCCAAAGGCGTTAGCTTGCGTAGACCATTCACCAATTTTACAAGCCGGAAGATTCCGGGCTCAAATCCCATCAAACACAGAAAATTTATTCAATTAATATTAATATTTCTGATCGAATATCACCTCTCTGCTGACAATGGGAAACCACAGAGAGTCAAAAATGTCAAGAAAAGCATATTGAAAACATACACATTAGCCGTTCGGAGTCGGCGAGTGTACCTCCAAAAATTGAATAACATGTACAAACCAATTGATCATTAAAAGCTCGATCAAAACATTTTCGTAGGCTAAATTGACCAATTCTTTTCAATTTTTTTGTTAGAATATTTTAAAAATAAAGGCTTCTTTTAGCAATTCACTACAATAAATAGTGAAACAACTCCTTAATAATCCTTTTTGGCATAAGTTGGGTGCTCAATGACTTTTAATTAAATTTGTTCAGGAATATTATTTTAAGCTTGTATAAACTCATGAGCATACTATTTTCTGGGTCCAATTTATCTGCATTAAAAAATGGTTAAAAAAAAGTTAACTGTATTGTTAACACGCGTAAAGGGGTATATTAATTTTTTCACTCCCGATTTTTTCAGGCGAGGTAGGTATAGAAAAATATATATATTCTTGATAATCACCACCCGAGTCGATTTAGCCATGTCCTTCTATTCGTCTATCATTCGGTATTCGATATTTAAGTTTTTATCTAAAAATAAAGATCAAGTTCGGAAATTAGCCAAATCGGATGAAAACCACGCCTACCTGCCATACAAAGTTTATCAAAACGGTAAAATCTCTTTAAATTCCACAAAAATTAATACATGGACTTGAAATTTTTCAAATTAGCTTTGCTATTTAATATACACTCTTAGTATGATATTCAACCAAATCGGATGAAAACCACGCCTATCTCCCATACAAAGTGACTAGCAAAACGGTAAAATCTCTTAGAATTCCACAAAAATTAATACATGGACTTGAAATTTTGCAAATAAGCTTTAATATGCACTATGAGCAACGCCGTAGATAGGTATTTCAAAAAGGGGGGGGGGGGGATTACTGAAGCAAAATAAAATTCTATATTATACTAGCCTTTTCCCGGCGCGCGTTGCTGCACCCTGCAACTATATGGGAACATAATAGGTGTATTCAAAACTTTTCTTAGACTCATAGTTTGACACCACTGTCATTTTCCATAGCCCGTTACAGTTTCCCAGTAGCAGGAGATCACCAAATAGTAACACCATTTTGAGTTTGTATGTAAGTATTGCTACTTTTACTTTCAAAGCTATTCGTTAATACAAATTTTAATTGTATGGGCGGAGCCACACCCCCTTATGGATGGGCATTATCCATCCCAGTTTTCTAGTAGACGGACATTACCAAGTTTTAGTACAGTTGCCGACAGTGAGCATACAGACTTAATTATCAAAATGTAGCCAAATCGACGAAAACCGTAGGAAATATAGCATTTTTATTGATTTGTGGGCTGTAAAAAGGGGTGTGACAGAAATTTAAGCCATTTCGTACTTGAAAACAATGTACTGCCAAAATTTCAGCTCTATCGGCTCAGTAGTTTTGAAGTTTCCAGTCATCACACAGAGTCTTGCTTTTTGTATATATATTTTGGATAAAGATTATTGGCTATAACTTTTGATTGGTAAGAGATACTAAGATAATTTTTTCTAATAAATTAATTTTTTTATCTTGTATATTTTTCCAAAAATATAAAAACACACAAAAAATTTTGGTTGAAAAATCAAGAGGCCTAAGCCTTGCTTTTTGAATCACAAAAATGGTTTTTATGTTATAATTTTTAAATGGAGTTGAAAATTTGCGAATTTGAATTTAAATTAATTTTACAACAAAAACAATTTTTGAGCCTTTTTTTGAGGAAAATTCCAATATTACAGACCTTTTTTGAAAAAAACATATAAAATATATCGCTCGTTTTCTTCAATAACGTTACAATCCAAAAAACATAAAAATTGAGTCAATTACACAGCAACATTCGTGTTACCATGATCTATGCTGTGTACAATTTTGGTAACGATATCTTTTTTAATTTTTGCAGGAGAGAAGAATTTGTGATTCATTCACCTCTGTATATTTCCGATTAGATCGTATTATATATCGATAATATCCAGTTTTTTTTGTCACTTTGTATGGGTTCAACCATGTACATTACAGTAGTACTTATTTATTTGATGTTTTTCCATATTTTGAAAATGGTGATTTAATTTCCTTTGTTTGTTCAAAACTTAAAATGCTTCTCCTGAAAAATCTAGTTTTTTGAGTTGTACCATTATTGTAGAAAACGAGCGATATATACTCAACTAACGATATTCTTGCAATAAGGTCTTCATAGTACTTTGATGAAGCTTTAAGACGAAAAAAATTTAACAAAATGTATAAAAAAGCAGCGGAGATATTTTAATCGAAAGTCACAAAATTAAATTTCTGATTGTTTTTTTCTCATTTTGGAGCAACGATGTTGCATTTAATATATCGTTGTAGTAAAATTTTTCATAGTTTTCAAAATAGGTTCATGTTTTTGATGTCAAAATAACGGACATTTTTTTAAAAAAAATTGGTACTACATCACCATCTGGTGTCCAAGGTGGATCAAAGAAGATAGTGCTAAAAAACTCATCGTACCTGAAAACCCCTATGAACCAATTTTCATTCTAAACGCATGAGCGGGTTTGCAAAAAATTTTTACTACAGCGCCCTCTGGTATTCAAGTTGGGTCAAAAAAGATAGCAGAAAAACACGCAGCGTACATGAAAACTACTATATACCAATTTTCATCCTAATCACATGAGCGGTTTGTGAGTTTTAGGCAGTTTTGTAAAAAATTTGTGCTACAGCGCCCTCTGGTGTTCAAGGTGGATAAAAATTGATAGCCCACAAACACGCACCGTACCAAAAAAAATTCAATACACAAATTTTCATGATAATCGGATGAGTAGTTTAGGAGTCTATTGCATAGTTACACACAAAAACTCCTTTTTTATATATATTATAATATATATATATATATTTTATATTATGTATATTATATTTAACTAAATATCTGCTAACAAATATAAGCAGTTAATTATATACAATTTGCAATTTATCTTCACACATAATATGATAAAATTAAATATTTTGGAATATTTGCGTTTTTATTTAATATAGGAAAATATTTTAGATTGCTAAGGGAGGGGGATTTGAACCCCAAGAACGCCCCCATATCTACGGCGTTGACTTTGAGTATATAATTCAACGAAATCCAGTGAAAACAAGGCCTACCTCCCATACAAAGAAACTTTATTAAAAAATAAAAGCGAATATTTTCTGTTAAAACTCTGACGAAAATATTTTTACAAATAAACATTTTATTGACTGCTTAAGACTTTGAATATCTTTTGGTTCGGCCGTGGAGGAATTTTAATTTCAGCCCAGTCGAAGATCATTTCTTACTAGGTAGTCTTGTCCTTATTCTTGTTCTTATCCTTTCCTTTATTCCCAAACTTGTCCTCATCCTTATCCGTCTTACTTTATTTCTTTTAATAATTGTCCTACTTGGCCAATCTCTTGTTTAATAACATGCCCAAATTTCAAACCTTATCATTGTTCGAATCCTTGTCTCACTTCTTTTCCCAATCTTTGTCGTAACTCTTGTCCTAAGTGTTTCCTTGTTTTATTCCTTCTTCTATTTCTTATTCTTATCCATTTCTCAATTCTATCCTTAATATTGTTTAAGGTGTGTGTAAATTTTTGTCCTTTTTCTTATCCCTTGATTGGTTCTTTGATTAGCAAAAAAACTTGATCTTTTGTCGTAGGCTTTTTGCCAATTCTTGCCGTAATCTTTGTTCAATTCCATGCTTTAATTTTTTTTTAAAACTTTGTCCTTCTCCTGATCTTATCCCTGGTCCTAAACTTTGTTCAAATCCTTGTTGCACTCATCCATTTTTCTAATCATTTTCCAAATCCTTATCCAAATCATTTAAGCTTTTAGATAACATTTAGGCTACTTTAAGGACTTTCCCTTAGAGGCTCTATGACGCCATATTCATTTTTTTTTAGTCATGTAACCGAAAACCTCCGATTAAATGTCGTTTTATAAAATTTACCGTAGCGTCAATAGTCACAGAATTATAATTGCATGCAACGTTTTTTCATGTTGTTGCATTTTAACTACATTAAGCGGTTGCCTCCTTGGTGTCGTTGGCCCAAACATTTTATTTTTCATTTTCGTTATAAGGTCAAATTTATTGCTGTCGTAAAATAAAATTGTTCGTAGCACTTCTACTCAGCGAGTAATAATTCCATACAACAATATTGCATTTTTGTTGCGCACCTCTACTGGAACTGGTGTTCTCAAAACTTGCAGATTTTCCACTAATACGCACTACAAAATAGCAGTAAAATACCACTATTGTAGTATATAAATTCAGCAGCGCTGCCAAAAAGTTACGTCTTGAATCTTTTCCGTTTTGATTTTTTAATGAATAACAGCTCATAAAAATTATCGCACAAACGTGTGCTCAATTTCTTCATGACAGCGTTGACCTAAATCAAAATAAAACCATACCAGCCAGAATGAGTAATTTTCTCATTAAAAATAAATTCGGGGAAAAAAGCAATCCCAAAACAAAACTACAGCATTCTCTATTTCAGAATTGAAGATTTATTAAAAACATGTTTTTATAGAATAAGTTTTGGGTTAACTCCATAAACCACCTGTCTTGAAGTATTTTAAATATAAAATTGTCTTTATTAAGAGTTCAATGCTTCCAATTACCACGAACTTTTTTTTTACCACACCGCCGCTCCCCTCAACCAACAAAATCGGTCAATTACTATGATGACAGATTGTGACATTGATGCTTACACATAAAAATAGAAATTGTAGCTAGGTCAGGAAAGTGAAATGATTTCCTACATTCTATTAATAAGAAGATAAAAAAAATCCCCAGCAAATTTAAATCACTTTATTAAAAAAAAAAAAAAAAAATATGAAAAAAACAAGCAGAATCTCAAGTGACAACAGTAACGAGAAGCGATAATGGTTCGAGACATTGAAAGAGCTCAAGTTGAGAACAACATAATGGTGATGATGATAATGGTGTTGTTGATGAAGACTTTTTTGCTGGATGACATTAAGCACCAAGCAGCAATCTTCGTTGAGCTGAACTTGAACTTATAACTTGAATTAATAAATAACAATTTGAAGATCGATTTTATATATATTTATAAATCATCAATCAGGAGAAGCCACGAATCTTTCGAGATATATAGAAACTTAGATAATACAGTTAAATACAGTTTAAATTTTAATCAATCCGTAGCGTGAACCTGATATAATGTGTTGCATTTGAGAAACATTATCCTTAGAGTATTTAAAAAATTGGTGACTTCTTTAATACGAGTTCGAAAATTGTGCTGTATTGTACTATAGTTGCGCTGTAGTGTGCCATACACTAAGGGAAAAAAATATTAAATTTATCCAAAAACTTTTTTAATTTATCCAAAAAGCGAGTAATTTTTCCACCAATAACGCATTCGAATAAATCGACTGCGTAAATATTTAAAATTTATTTGAATACTTTTTTAATTAAATTAAATATTTAAATATTTAAACAGAATTAATAAAAAATATATTAAAATTATGCACGAATTTTTTAAAATATCTTTGAAATATTTATTATTTGAAAATAAACTATCGCATTTAAAGAAAATTTAAATAAGAATATTGAATTTAAAAAAAACATATTTAAATTGAATATGTTATTAATGGTTTTATAGCATTATTTTCTTCATATTGCGTCCATCAAATGTCATTTGCCTGTATTATTTATTCTCATTTGCCTGTTACACAATTCTATATATCACTGTTATACTATTTTTGACAGTTAGTAAAATATTAGGGCACCAAAAGACAAAAAATGGAATAAACTAGAGGAAGAAAAAGTGACAGAAAATTATAAGCAAAATATATAGGTAAATGACAACTGGTACAAGATATTTGTGAGTTAATATCAAGTTGTCACTCCACCCTACATCATTTAATTTCATTGCCAAACATGTATACTATATTACTCTGGCAACAATAACTAAATGAGAACTATAAGAACTGCAAATGCAAAAAATAAACTTCAAATGCAAGAAATAAACTCCAGGAACAGAGTGCGATGCTGTTGCTGCTTGTCGGAGTATGTGTGTACGTGTGCGATGCTGTTGCTGCTTGCTTGTATGGAATATGTGTGTACGTGTGTGGTATAAATAAAATTCAAATACGGGAAAAAAACGAGTTGTAAGGAAAATATTTGATTTATCCACGTAAATATTTAAATAAAATTGATACTCAGGCGTGGATAATGTTAATATGCATTATTTCCCTTAGTGTAGATATTAGAAAAAACTTGTATGTTTGTGCACTTTTGGAAAATATTAAATTTTTTAATATTTCGATTTTAAATAAAATTAAAGGTGAAAAAATTAAAATTTAGGAGGTTGTAAACGGTGTATCAACAAAAGGTGTACACTAAGAGAAAAAAATATTAAATTATCCAAAAACTTTTTTAATTTATTCAAAAATCGAGTCCATTTTGCACCAATAACGCATTTGCATAAATCGACTACGTAAATATTTAAAATTTATTTAAATACTTTTCTTATTAAATAAAATATTTAAATATTTAAACAAAATTAAAAAAAATATATTAAAATTATGCACGATTTTTTTTTAAATATTTTTCAAATATTTAATATTTGAAAATAAAAGTATCGCATTAAAATTGAATTTAAAAAACAACATATTTAAATTCAATACGTTATTAATGGTTTTATAGTATTATTTTCTTCATTGCACCAACCATGATACAAGGTAGCCCTGACAATTGGCTATTTTCTCACGAGCTGCGTCCATCAAATGCCATTTGCCTGTATTATTTATTCTCTTTTTACTTTTTTCGTTCTCTAATTTATACTATCTTTGACAGTTGGTGCAATATTATGGCATCAAATGTCAAAAATAGTATAAACTAGAGGAAAAAAAGTAGTAAATATCAGTGTTACTAGATTGAGGTAAATTTCCCTAATTGTGGTAAATTTCCCTAATTGAGGTAATTTTTGACTCAGTTTTTGGGCAGAGGTAAAAAAGGTAATTTTTGACCAAAAGTGGTAAATTTTGCAAAAATAATAATTTTTTCAGACTTGTTAATTTTTTGAGTTATTCGCGGCACTGTTAACTCTCTGAACATATTCAAAAGTACTTTAAGAGCCCGAATAGAACCAAAGCAGCTGTCGTTTGGCGATCCTCTCTCAGAGAAATCCGCCGAGAACACGTCCAGAAAAGAAGCGGTTGTCGGTTGTCGGTTCAGCGTTGCTTTTCGGTGTGTGCATGATACAAATGTTATTTTTTCATGTTTTTGTTGTTTCTTTATAAATATTTGTATACTAGTGGTCCTCATAAAAGCTAGCTATTGCCTCGTATGCCACGTAAAGCTCGCAAGTTTCTACTACGTATATCAGCTTTTTTCATACAAAAAGAGTTAACGCGGTGCTCGCAAATTTCCCGTGCGTTTTCAGTTCGTAAACCTCGTATGAATTGACTCGTATGACAACAGCTGATTTACACACTCGTTACCTGCATGGTGTGTTCATGAAATAGAGAACGCAAATTTGTGCAAATACGAATATGCAAGATTGTGAGCTTTCATGAGGACCACTACTAACAAAAAAATTAACGGTTTTTAATCATTTAAAAATTTTTTAATTTTTTTATTTTTGGAAAAGGTAAATTTTCTTCGAAAGTGGTGAATTTTTTCCCAAAAAGTGGTAAATTTCAGTTCGTCTCTCTGGCAACTCTGGTATAGATAATAAGAAGCAAAATATATAGGTAAATGATAAATGACAACCGGTGCAAGACATTTGTGAGAAAATATCAAGTTATCACTCCACCCTACATCATTTCATTTCTTGGCCAAACATCCAGGCTCTATAACCCTTGCAACAAAAACTAAACGAGAACTATAAGAAACCTGCAACTGCAAGAAATAAACTGCAGGAACAGAGTGCGATGCTGTTGCTGCTTGTCGATTATTTCAGCTGTATGGAATATGTGTGTAGGTGTGTGGTATAAATAATATTTAAATACGGGAAAAAACCGAGTTGTAAGGAAAATATTTGATTTTTCCACGTAAATATTTAAATAAAATTTATATTCAAGCGTGAATAATGTTCAAAGCGTCCTATTCAACAGCTGGTCACTTGGCAGTTGTCAAATGTTTACATTTGTCATTTATAAAGGCGGGCACTTTACCATGGAACGGTACACATTGATCGTTTGAATTCGTTCAATTTAATTATGAAAATTTCCCATCTATCGCAGTTACAATGCGTTAAATTTTAGCAAATTCTTCTCGTAATCATGTGCCTTCTGAGACGTGTGGGCGCAAATTATTAAAAAATTCCAAAAGAAAAGCTCAGTGCATGTTGTAAAAACTCGAAAACGACTTCGTCCAGGACGTTTAATCGAAATATTGACGCATTGAAGGGGAATGGTGAAAATGACCCAATCACCTCAATTCGTCACCTCGCTTAAGAATTGGGCCTCTCCACGTCCACACTGCGGCGAATATTGACAGAAAATTTGGCTCTGCGTGCATACAAGGTCTAATTGACTCGAGAACTGTAGCCGGCGGACTACAGCAGTAGTCGTGCCAGCAGTGTCGTGCTTTCTCTGATTGAATTTTTTGAGAACATGATTGGTAAGTTTGGTGAGATTTGCAAAAAGAAAATCGTGTTTAATTGACGAAGCTCATTTTTAGATTGGCGACTAGGTTAACCTAGTTAACCCGCGAGTGGTTAAGGAGATATGCAAATGCATTCACAACGAGTGACTGTTTGGTGCGGATTGTGAGCCGAAGGCCACGAGTGACTTTGGTGCGACGGAAGAATCGTTACAGTCAATGGAGTGCACTACAGAGGCATTGATGTCTAATTTTGTGTAGTTGGAGATTTAATAAACGGACACAGATGACCTCTACTTTTAACAAGATGGTGCTATATACCGTACAAGTTGCGAAACAATAGAATTATTGCAATACATGCATCCATCCATGTGTTCCATGCATGATCTCCTTGCACCTACTTTAAAGGATGACCAGATAGCAATAAAGTCAAAGTTACAAATGACATTCAGCTGTCAAAATATTAAGTAAGGGTTGCCTTTTTAACATGCATCGTTTCATATTTGCCGAACGTGTGGAAATTATTCAAAAATATCGAAATTCCGGCTCAGTTGTAAATACGCAACGTGAATTTCGTCGGTCGTTCGTCATCATGGCCTCAGTGCGCAGGCAATTCGTTGGACCGTGAAAAGGTTTGAGCGTGAGTAAAAGTTTTTTTGGACCTTAAGCCACCAACCAGACAGAGATTGGTGTACACTGCAAAAAACATAGCCACCGTAGCGGCCAGCGTCGAAGAAGTCCCGGAAATGTCAGAGAGTCAACCAGGCTTCTTTTGTGGTGGGATTTGAGCCTACATTCGTATAAGATTGTGCTGATACGAAAATTGAAGTCGGACGACCATAGACAACGCCATGAGTTCCTGGAAATGTTGGCCGGAGATCTGGATTTTGGCAAAAAAATCATCTTCTCGGACGAGGTAAATTTTTGGCTCAGCGGCTATGTCAACAAGCGAAATTGCTACTATTGGAGTCACCCCGAATCACAAGTGTTCCACCAAGTATCAATGTATCCACAAAGATTGAAATGCGAAAAGAGACACCGTTACCGTCAATGATCCTCGGTATAGACCGATGTTTACCAACTTTCTGTGGTCAGAAATCGATACAACATCGGTATACCCGAGCGGTGGTTCCAACGTATGGTGGCGTTACATACCATACAAGCAACAAGCAACAGCTCAAAGTGATGAAGGAGAATTTTGGCGACTGGATCATCTTACCGCGAACGTTCATCAATTGGCCGTCGCGATCATGCAACTTGAGACTCCTCGATTATGTTCTCTGGGGCTATGTCAGCTTTTTAGTCTACGCTAACAAGTCAAACACTCGTTGTTGAACGAGCTCGAGTCCATTCCAGACGATATTATATTAGACTGAGTCATCAAATATTGGAACGACCACTTGATGCACACCCAGCGAAGCCGAGGCGGACATTTAAGTGATGTGCTATTCCATACATAATGGTATGAATGTAATTTAAAAAAAAAAAAATAAAGCGAGACTCAACTTGATATGATGTTTTATTTAAATTTTTAATCTTAATATTTGAATACGGCCTTTCATTATTTATATTGGAAACAAATTTTTTGCGCTCTAGGCCAATTATGTTGACAACAAGACAACATGAAGAACAAAGAAGGCAACAACCAACATGATTGGCCTAGAGCTCAAAAAATTTGTTTTCAATGTTTAATTTAAATTTCTTTTCCTATTGTTATTATTTGGTCACCCTCCATCCAAACAATTGTTCTTTATATTCAAAAAACAATGCCTACACCTCTTGCTGATACACCTTTTATATTATTCACAAAGATATGACTTTTTTAATATTTCTTTGCGGTAAAATGCAGCACAACTCAGTATAAAACAGCACAACTTTGGGAATTACAAATAAAATAAGTTTTGCTCTAATTTTTTTCCAAATTCATCACCACTTCAAAAAACCAACCGCACAGTCGTATGAAAGAATGAAATTGTGCAAAGGATCTTTAGACTACATATAGAATTTAGTGAGTTAAAAAAAAAAACCAATCGGCCATTTTAGCCCTTAAAATGTCTTAAAACGAGCTTGTTAAGATCAAATGTTTTTTTGCTGGTTATTAACTGTTTGTGCTTAAATGATCGAGAATTGGTATGAGAAGTTTTATGGTTAGTGCTTAAACTCTCCAGAAGCTTTGCATGGGATTATTTACTCTCTGATATTTGCCACTCTGAATCTGCAGAGAGATGAAGGCTGATAAACAATGTAGTTTTTTTTTATAAAAAAATTTTTGTGACCTCCGAGATTTGAACCCGGACCATCCACAATTCTTTGCTATGCTTACGAGTAAGGCCACTGCCACATTGACTATTATTATTGAGCTATAGTGCGCAATTTCCTAGTGGGTATTTGCATGGCTTTGTCATAGAAGGAGCATAAATTCCGATTTTTTTAATTATGCAATAAATTATGTTTTATTGGATATTATAATGACACCAAAACTAGGATGTCTTGAATTCCATTCTATTTAAAGGCATGCTCCCTCAATAACTGTCTCGTTAATTCTGACGACCAGTAAAGGCTACGAATTCCTTATTAAATTAAAATATATTCCTTTATGGTTTCATATTTCTTTTATTAATTTTGTTTTTTTTTTTTTATTTTCGCTTTTCCAAAAAGCACTCCTGAGTATTGTTTCACTAATTAATATGTATCATTTTCCTTTACTTTCACTTACAGTTAATTGAAATGTCCACCCACACGATGCCGCCCTTAAGTTTGCTGTGTGGTGAGTTTGTGAAAACCTTGGTTAAACCTGCGGATACATCGAAAAGTCAAAAGGATTCGAAACATCAAAGCAGTACAATGAATGGTGACATTGTCATGAATGGCAAAGGTACTTCCAATTCTGAGGATGATGATGATGACGATGAGGATGACATGTTTTCTAAACGGTCACAAAAACTGCGAAAATCGCTGCTTACAAAAACGCAGGAAATAAATAAAAACCTAACAACGCCGGGCATGTCACAACCCAAAAGTTCCGCTCAAATCACTGAAGCACAACTCCAACGTGTTGCCGAACAAATTATTGAGTTAGAACTTTAGATGCCTGCCTTATTTAAAATATATATTTAGTTTTATGATTTCTTAAATATGCTGTTGAACTACATTTTATATACTTTAAAAAACATTCTAGTATAAACCAGAAAATTGTAAATGAAATGCGTAGAATTGGTTTAGTTCTTAATGCTTAATGACTTCATTTTTATTTTAATCAATATTTCATTTTTTTTTTTTTTTTTGTAATTTTTAATACATTAAAATGTAAAAAAAATCCTGTTAAATGCAAAAGTTTTAAAATATTTCTACATATATACAACAAAATATGCACAAATTTGTTTTTATAAAGTAAAGCATATCTACAGAGTTGTTTCAGGAGGTACTTGAGCGGAAGTAGCTTTAGACAAACAGCTGCCTTCGTCTAGCTATTAGACCGGCGTGTGCGAGCACGTTGTAGATCTCTGAACGCGGTATCTTCTCGGCTTGCCTGTCGAAAACCTGGCAAAAAGAACATTAATTAATCGAATTCATAAGTAGTTGATTTTATTTGTACATAAAGTAAGCAACGCCATTTTTCATTTATTATTTAATAAAAAAAAAGTAACGTGTTGTGATGAGGTCGCTATGTGCTTTTAGTGCCGTATTGAAATAAAAAACAAATATTCTTGAGACATGACTTTTGCTTAAAGGGAGACTTTTTGTGTAAAGTAAGAAGTTAGTTTCGAATTAAATAAATGTACTGTAATGTGCTTGAGTTGTGTAGGGAACACTTCTCTAGACCATTCAGAAGGTAATGCTGACAAAAATTCCGCCAATAGAGATGATGTCTTGAAAACCCCAATTGTGGACGACAGAAGTCCGCTGCCCGACTATAATGAAGTCTTAAAAGCTATAGTTGGGTTTAAAAACAACAAGGCCACAGGAGCCTACGGTCTTCCCTGAGCTCTTCAAGAATGGAAGCAAAGTAATTTAAATGCATTCATGAATTTCTTTTCAGAATATGGTCCAAAGAATGCATTACAAGCGATTGGAACCTCAGTGTGTCTTGCCCAATCCACAAGAAAGGCGATCCCCCACCATTTGCGCCCACTACCCGCAAGAAAGATAAGCCTTCTTAGTATCGCATATAAAGTCCTGTCGAACGTATTATGTGAAAGACTGAAGCCCATCGTAGACCAGCTGATTGGGCCCTTCAGACCTGGCAAATAAATTATCGACCAGCTATTTACGCTATGACAAGTCTTGGAGAAGACCCTATATAAACAAATCGAGACGAACTGTATTTTTCGTTCGATATCAAACGAGGTTTCAGACAAGGTGATTTCTTATTGTACGACTTTTTCATCATCCTGGATGGAGAACATCATCCGAACTGCAGATCTGAGACGTAGTGGCACGATTTTCTACAAGAGTATAATGCAGCTGGCATATGCTGGGTATCTACAGAGTGGGCCATCTTGTGGTTTCTTTTTAAATCATTGGTTATTGTGACACTGAGAACTGTTTACCGCTAGAAATCTGTGTAGCCCAAACAGTGCGTTATTTCAAAAGAAGTTTTGGCCGAAATTTAGCACCCGACCTGCCTGCTATACCTACTGTACTGTACCTACTGCTGTATCTTAGGCTCGGAAAACCCGCGCGTTATTGACGAGAAGCCGAAGCATCCACATAGATTGACAGTTTGGTGCGGATTGTGGAGTAGTGGCATCATTTCTTTGACAAGAAAAACTTTTGTCACAGAGTCGCGAGTTCAAGTTGGTTGGTCACGTTATTAGGAACAAATAAAGTTTTTTTCAGTTTTTTTTTTTAATTAAGTACGAAAATCGAGGTAGGATCTACATTAGTGGTATTCTTCTTAAATACGAAATTTTTTTATCCAATTTGTATTTAGATAAGGGTCGTAAGAAAAGCTATACTCCAGAACTATGGAAAATAATAGTTCATAAGTACGTCAAGGAGAAAAAGCCAATTCGCGCTTTTGTGTTCAAAATCAATAATTCACAATGCAATTGTTCATTATGGAAGCACTGGGATCACTGAACGCAAACAAAAAGGAAGCCGCGGCAAAAAAAAAAAAACGGGTGCAGCAGAAGATAGAATAATTTTCAGAACAAGCAAAGCTAATCCTTTTCTAGCTTCTACGCAAATCCACAGCCAAATAAAGAAAAAAACTAAGCAATATCATATTTACAAGAACCTTAAGACACATATTACTTGATGGGGGATTCCGCGGATGTATTGCAAAGAAAAAGCCACATGTTTCAAAAAAGAATTTAAAAAGTGGGATTCAGGTTTGCAAAGGAACATGCCGAAAAGCCTTTAGAGTTTTGGAAGGGCATACTTTGGAGTGATGAATCAAAATTTAACTTGTTTGGACCAGATGGAAAAAAATTATGTGCGTCGTCCCCCAAACAAAGAACTCAATCCTCGCTATACTTTAAATACCATAAAGCATGGTGTAGTGAATATTATGGTTTGGGGAGCTTTTTCGTGGATTGGAGTGGGCCCTATTCGTCGAAAAACTGAGCGAATGGACCAAAATGTGTATAATGAAATACTGGTAAACACAATGAAGCCATTTGCCGACGAATATATGTCTGCTTCATTCGTTTTTATACAGGTAACGACCCAAAACACACTGCTAAGAGCGTTAAAGCATGGTTTGCTTCAGAAAATGTAAAATGTAAACGTATTGGATTGGCCCGCTCAAACCGCTGACTTAAACCCGATCGAAAATCTCTGGGCAGATCTTGAGAGGAGTTTAGAGAAGAAAGCAACAAAAAATGCAGATGAATTGTTTCAAAACATAAAGGAAATATGGTAGAACATTTCAATTGAACGATGTTAGCATTTTGTGGCTAGTCTTCTACAGGGTGTTTTTTTTAGAGGTATAGAACTTGGAATTGAAATAAAACACAAGAAAATCGTTTTAATGTCCATCAATTTGGCTTTATTGGAAGGATAATTTTATGCCATTAATGTTTAAATATGATTTCGGGCATGTGGCCGCCGCGGCTGGCTCGAATAAAGCCAATTCTACAGGTCCAATTTTCAACCACTTTTTTGAGCATATGGGGCCGTATGTCGGCAATAACGCCACGAATGTTGGCCTCCAAGTCCCCTAACGTTTCTGGTTTGTTGGCGTAGACGAGCGACTTCACATATTCCCAAAGAAAATAATCCAATGGTGTCAAATCACACGATCTTGGTGGCCAATTGACAGGTCCATTCCGCGAAATTATGCGCTCATCGAATGTTTCCTTCAATAAATCGATTGTGACGTGCGCTGTGTGGCATGCAGCGCCGTCTTGTTGGAACCACAACTCATCCACATTCATGCCATCCAATTGGGGAACAAAATAGTCGGTTATCATGGCTCTATACCGGTTTCCATTAACGGTACCTGACTCTCCAGCATTATTTCGGAAGAAGTATGGACCAATGACTCCACCAGCCCATAGAGCACACCAAACAGTCAGTTTTTGTGGATGTAATGGCGTCTCAAGGATCTCATGTGGATTCTCTTTACTCCAAATGCGGCAATTTTGCTTGTTGACGTAGCCATTCAACCAAAAATGAGCCTCATCACTGAACAAAATTTTGCGATGAAAATCAGCATCGAGATCAATCTCATTTTCGGCCCATACACCAAAATCACGACGCATTGCATGGTCTCGCGGCTTTAATTCTTGCACAAGCTGGATCTTGTAAGATCGCAAGCCAAGATCTTTGCGCAAAATCTTCCATAAAGTTGATGGACAAAGCTCCAATTGCTGTGCACGGTGGCGAATCGATTCATTCGGGTCCTCTTCAACATTTTGCTCTACAGCGGCAATTGTTTCTTCGGTGCGCACTGTTTGACGTCTCTGCGGATGCGTATTATCACATAGAGTAAACGTAGTGCGAAAACGACCCATGGTTAACCGAATTAATTGCTCTGATGGACGATTATGTCGACCATAAAATGGACGGAGCTTGCGGTAAACTTCGCGAACTGAACCATTATTTTCGAAATAAATTTGCACGATTTGCAAGCGTTGTTCTTTTGTCTACCTGTTCATGATGAAATGGCAAACCAAACTGAACATAAATGACATTAGAGTTGCCAGATTTGACCACAAAATGCCAGTTTTATCTCTATTCGAAAAACAAACCCCTAAAAAAAACACCCATTATAAAGATGCAATGCAGTTTTGAAAACTAAGGGATATCCGACAAAGTATTAGATGTAAGTTAAATAAAATTAATAAAATTAAAATTACGCAAAAATATTGGGAAAAAGTTCAAGTGTCCTTAATTAGTTACCCACAGAATATGGTGAACGTTTACTAATTATCTTTTTTACGTTGCTACGAATGTTTTCTTTTTTTTTCTTTGCAAAGTATCTACATAAATACATATTAGTTACTTGTAAATTAATAAATAAATAAAAAACTTCCTATAAAAAGAGTGTCGATATTTGAAAGCGTTAACTGGTGTCCCTAATTATGTAACCACCACTGTAAATATGTTTTTTTTAAATTATAAATCCAAAATGGCGCAGCCTACTTTATGCACATGGTATTATTTAATATTATTATTTAAAAATAATTCCGATTAAGTTAAATCTTACAGGTTCCTCGCCAGGTCCAAACCAACTGGACTTGGCTAGTGCCTCTCTGACACGTGGTGTTTTATAAAATGGATTCTTGAGTTCATTCGGCAGCATCTGTTCATAAGCATCACTCTCGATCACAGCTATGTGTTGGACGCGTTGACGCTGCTGCTGTAGTTGCTGCAGTTGTTGTGGGCGTGCTAAGCACTCAGCAGCGATGATCAGCAATACAACCGTCGCTAATTGTAATGACCTATAATGGAAGAAAGAAAAAATTTAGAAAATGACCAAATAATAGTCTTCAGCTTTGATGATAATTGAGAAAATATTGTACGTGGAACTTTGAGGATACTTTAGAATATATGCTCCTGTTACGCTGAAGTAAGGTTTTGACTATTTAAGCAATAAAAAAATGGTAGTAAAAAATCTAAAAAATTAAAAAAAAAAAACTTAAGAAAAGCCGTAAAGTGATTTTTAAATTCAATATAAACACTGAAAGTTATGATAAAGCTGTCAGCAGTGGACGTCAAAGAGCGGTTATACGCCGAGATGAACGCGCCATATTTTGATTAGCTTCAAATTCTAGACTCATTGCCAGAAAAATCGCGGAAGCAGCTGGAGTAAAACACATGTCCGATATGTGCAAAGGATTTTCAAAAAAACAACAACAATTTAATGCGAAAAAGTGCAAAGAAAACCGCCATTCACAGCGAAACATTAGATTGAATTTTGATTTCTTTTTTATTTTTACAGTTGAATTTTGCTGAAGAACACGTTTAATGTGAAAAACGATGGCACGAAAAGAAATTTAATCTTGGTGGATCGGATGGCTTGTCTTATTATTACCACGATTTGAGAAAGGAAGAGTGTATTTTTAGTCGTCGTCAAAATGGCAATGAATGTGTGATAATATGGACCGAAATTAGCTATTGTGGAAGGACTGATATCAAGTTTGTTCCTTAGGTTACAATTACTAAAAGTTCAATGATATTCCAACAAGGCAATATGGCTGAGAATACACAGTGAGAGTAGTAAAGGACTTCTTTCCAGACAGAACATTGCAATATTGGAGTGGCCCGCATTATCTGACCTCAATATTATTGAAAACTGTTGGTGGTGCCTTGCAAGAGAATTTTATGTCGAAAATTGAGAGTCTTATACCATCGAAGAAAAAAGAAGTAGCATAATATCAAAGTAGGAAACGATTCCGAAAAAAATACATTAAAAAACTTTTCAAGTCGCCTCTAAAGCACATAACTGAAGACTTATAGCGTTTTCTTTTCTCAAAAACATTCTGCAATTTTTTTGCCCTCTTTGAGAATTCTGCTCTTCTTGTGTTCTTTTCATGAAAAAAATTCTGACCTGTAAATTAAATCGTGTTCTTTTCTCGAAAATGTTGACCTCGAAAGTAGAAAAAATTCTGAATTTTCGCACTCTCAAGGTCGACGGTTTTAAATTCTGCCCTCAAATGCTACCAACTGAATGAACAAAAAAGTGACACGTAAGGAAAATATTAAACGTTATCATTGACATTTCATTAACGTTTGAGCTTTTTCAAGGACAACAAATAAAAACGGCCTTTCGGACTATCCTACATGTAGGATTAACTTGACAGGTCGGATGGACATGTAGTATGTGTGAAAGCAAATGCTGCGGTCCGTCCGACATGTAGCATAAAAATCAAAAAGTTTTGATTTTTTCTGTTGGTCCGTCCTACATGTAGTAAGTGCGAACGCTCGTTCATCCGTCTTCATACATTTTCTCATTCTAGAAAAACCGTCGTGGAGTGAACATATGTGACCCGGTCTACGAAAAGGGACCTTCGGTGTAAGAACAAGTTTTCGAGAAAACAGCTGTTTATGTTTATTATGTTATAATTCAATGTCCAATTTTTTTTCATTTTCACTCATTTCTGCTCTTTTTTTGGAAAATTTCTTCACGAGTTGGAAACTTCTGCTTTGCGCCATTAGAAAGAGCACACATTAGTCTATCCGAATCGCCAAAAAAGTGAAAAATGATATTTTCACACCGAAGGTCCCTTTTCGTAGACCGGGTCACATTTATTTATTTAGGCGAGTTGGAAACTTCTGCTTTGCGCCATTAGAAAGAGCACACATAAGTCTATCCGAATCGCCAAAAAAGTGAAAAATGATATTTTCACACCGAAGGTCCCTTTTCGTAGACCGGGTCACATATAAAGAAAAAGGTAAACAAAGCGCAAAGGTGGAAATATTAATATGGCAGCTGTTTCGCATACTGTGTTTTGGAAGGAGTTCTCTCTTCTTCTTCCTGGGCAGAATTTTTTGTCGAGAAAAGAAAACGCCATTAGAAAAGGGAGAAGGATGTACTATTGAAAATCTTTATGTATCCCAAGTGAACCAAAACTTCCGTTTTCAAATTCGTTTATGAACCTTTTCGGATAGACACGTTCGGGACTCATAAATAAACCCTTTTTGTATCATTCGTCGGACTAAAATGCCTCTCAAATATGAACCTTATTTTGTTCGGAAATGAGTTGAAAAAAGAGTCAGAGTTTATTGTAATAAGAAAAGTCTATTGTAAAAGAGTCTATTGTAATAAGAAAAGTTATTTTCCGCACTCGGAAATTAAGCTTTTTTGAATCAATCACCGGACGAAAACGCCTCTCAGAAACGAACCTTTTTTTCGGAAATGAGTTGAAAAATTAACTATAGAAAAGTAGCAGTACATCCATTTTCCTTCTTATGCACTCAAAAAAAAAAAACCTATCTTTTTGAGATAAAAAAATCTCTATTTCTGATAATAACAATTTTCTCTTTTTCAAATAAAATTTCCTTCAATTAGAATAAATTTTCACATATTGGAAGAAATATTTCTTCACTTGTCGGAAATGAAAATATTTCAAGTCTCTAATAATGATAAGTATTTTTCTCACACTAAAAAATTCTCATTTATAGATAAAAATTTAAAGAAAATGGAAAGTTTTCTCTATTGTAGATAAACAATTCACTATGCGAAATATTTTTTTCAATAAAAACAAATCCGTTCTCAAAAATAAGTCTTTATAATCTCTAAGAACGATATATTTTTCTTATATTTCTCTTTTTCATGTAAGCTTTCTACCATTTTTAGGGAATTTTTGAAATCACATTTAGAGAAAAGCATTTTCTGGAGCAAACTAGATACCATTTTTCTTTAAATTTGATGCCTTTATTATCAAATACCGAGAGACTTTTTTCTGAGTGTGGCGAGAATCAATTCGCACTGGTAAAAAAGTTTATATGACGTTTGTATGAAGGTTATCAATTTAATTTACTGTTATAAGAATATCAACAAAGGTTTAAATTCTTTCCTTTTTAACTTATTTTAAAATATAAAAATTATTATTCATTGATTAACTTCTGAACTCATTTATGAACAAAAAATGGTCCGTTTATTTTTAAAAAATCATTATTTTTTTAAATCATTTAAGAATAGAAACTTTTATGATTCAATTCTGAACTCATTTATGAACACAATGTTTCATTTACGACAAATTATTACCTATTAAAATGATAAAAAAATATTCTTGTTCGATTCAAAATAAGTTTTTTTTTTAATTTTGCAAAAGTACAGTTTTCATTTATGGGAAAAGTTTTCACGAATTTAGTCTTCTATAGCAAGCACTCTTAAGCGACAATATTAAAAAAAAAAATTAAAAAAAAAATTCTACCCAAAAACGTTCGCAAAACTCTCACCTTACGCATAACTTTCGCTTATGGCTCAGTGGGTTTTTATTAACAATTAATTTCTAATACTTAATAATCTTCAATAATAATGTGCTATCATTTTGTCTTGCCACTGAACATGTTTTTTGTTTTGTTCTGAAAAAATCATTAATTTGTTGTATAAAATTCCAATGTTTTCTCACTTTTTCTATTAAAACAAATCAATTTTATATTAAAAAAAATATTTTAGTTTGGTCATTCACAATACAAATTCAAAAATATACATATGTTTATGCTATCTTTTTGTCGCGGAGTGTATATCATCAATTTTTCTCCAAACTCTTATTGAGCTCACGTTGGAAGAAAATTCCTATGTTATCATTTGATTACCTAATAATCCTAGTCTACTATGTTATCTGATTTTTTAAGTTCGCCAAATGACGTGACCACACCTTATGTGGCATTTACGTCGTCACATGGTTGCCATTGCCAATTTTGTCTGCCCATTTCGGAGAGTTGGCGAGTGACCAAGTGTTGCTGGCAGTGTGCCGGCCGTTGAGAGTGAAAGTGCTACCGTTATCCATGAAACTTGGATTTCTGGTTTGTCTATTTCGCAATACACTTTGCTATTGCTAGATACTTTTGGAATTTGTCTCCATACGCTTGCTATTGATATTTGTTGTGTTTGAATATATTGCAAGAATTTATTTACTACAAAAACTTCCTGTTTATATAATTATTATCATTTGCTGGGGTGATTTTTATTTTGTGTGAATTGCCTTATCGTAAATGGCAAATTACAAAACAAAAAAAAAAATCATGATCGCTTCACAAGTGTCTTGTTCATATTACCATAGATGGCCGATAGTAGCAGCTGAGAAGTCGATAGTAAAACGTTCAAGGACAATCTCAGTCAAGTTCGCTTGCATTGATTGTGCTAAAAAAACTGGTTAGTTTTTAGCGAAGATTTAGCTGTTCTTATTTCAATTTTGTTTATGTTTTTTGCTACATGCCTTTTTATTAGGAATTTGCTTAGTATTATTCATAACTTATGAAATTCGGGCGATCCATTGGAAAAAATGAGTACCTAGATCTTATGTTGAGAATTTTGAGTTTGCTTCAAATTTTAAAATCAAAGTATTAGCAAAAAACAACTTCCTCCCTTCCGTCAACAGTAATGATGAATTAGTTTTTTTTTAGCTTTGATCCAATGATTTCAGGTATTATACACATTCAGTCAAGTCTGGCTTGGTTCGAAATGGGGTGATAGATAGATGGAGGGAACGAAGGGGCAGACAAGTGAAAATGTGTAGGATGTTCTAAGCGGGGTAGAAAACAGTAGAAACGCGTGAATTTGAATCTGAGGCAAGTGTAAGGCATAACACTCAATTTCAGTCAATTCAAGTTATAAGGAAAATTCATTCTTAACCTTCTCTACCACCAACGACTTCAAGTTGTAAATATTGATGATTTTTCAATTTCAGTTGATTTGAAATGAGGATAGAAAATGCAGAAAGGTTAAAGCGTAAAGGACCATGGCCTTAAGGAACCACTTAAGTATTCCCAGAAAAATTGAGGGAATAACTATATAGACGATACTATTTAAGTTGAAAAATAAAAAAAATTTTACATTTCTCTCGGAGCATCTTTCTGAGGAAAGCGAAACTTTAAACGGGGTTTTCTCGAAAAGTACTTTTTGAAACTGGTAACCAATATTATTCGAAAACAATACCAAGGATCGATACCAAATTTTACATCCTTAGTAAATAAAATTAGTAATTTTTATCGTTAGATTTTTATTTTAGAGAAATAAGTTTTTTATAACCTAAAAAAGTATGAATTCTATACTGCCGTCCTAAGAAAGAAAGTCACAATCGCCAAAAAATCCAAAATTGAGATAAGAGCAGATTCGAAACTGTGAATAATCTTCTGATTTTTGTGTTAAGCTAAGAATACAGATTACCAACTGGAAATTACTGAAAAAGTTAAGTAAAATGGTTACATCTACCACTTCTAGTGCAAAAAAACGAAAGATAAAAAACGTAAAACCTACATATCTCTAAACTACTAAAATGGAGATGTGAATTTTTCTCTTAGGAAGGTAGTATAGTCTAAAATCCTTGTTTTAACAACCATTTGCAAATGATAAAAGACCTTTCATTGTTGTTTCATTTTCAAAATGATAAGACAGCTTTCATTGTTGTTCAAACTAATAAAATAAACATAATTTCTTAAATTTTATTTCAAAGGTTTTATTACTTAAACGATTTCTGAATTTTGTTTCTTTTTATATTAGAGATGAAAAATTTCAATGGCGATTTTTGATGGAAGGTCAAGTTTCTATGTATTATTATGTTCTGCGAAGTTATGGATAATATGATGAAAATTTTGTTTGTAGAAGTCATGAAAATGATATCGCCCAGAGTTTCCGAGATATACTACCTTTTTAGTTTAAGAGGGTTTTTGACTTCCCTGTGTGAATATTAGGGGACAATAATGTTTCCCAATTTTAAAGGACATTTACTTTGCTAAAGTCTAGCAAGAATTTTGCTAAAGGCTTTAAATCACAATTTTACTTAGTTAAGGAGTTAAAGGAAATTAACTACGGAAATTAACTCCATAGTATAAAAGGTGACATAGTTGAAAAACTCGGCTATTTGAGCTAACCCAGAAAATCCCTTGGACGATATGTTCTATGGAACAAAAGCTATCAGTAAAAATTGGAACTTTTGCAGTTATTTCAAATGATCCTTAAATTGTCGCACGGTGTTATCAATAGTTGCTCCACTTGCTTTTGCAACTCAAAACAATCTTTATTTTTCATCGATTCTGATCATTTTTTTCAAACATTGACATTGATGGGCTGACATCCAGGTAAGCCCATTCGGCAAAATTTGCAGGCTTTTACTCTGTGTTGTCATATTTCCGATTGTTTGCATAAACCCTTCTGACTCATTTTGACACATTCTCTGTGATTTAAGCCCAGAGAGCAAGCTTGTCAGTACATTGTTTGCATAGAGCAGATAGCCAAACATCGGTTCGTTTCATTACTTACTAGTCTTTACCTCGACTAACGCGAACACGATACCAATCGCCATTAATAAGTCGAATAATAGGCAAAACCCATGAAATTGCTTAAGTGCAGTACTGGATGATGTCTGACAGCTCAGCTTTGAATAAAAGTGGATAGTAATAACATATTAGTACTCTCATATGTTTTTGTACACGACTGAACGTGCTCACTGTTAGTGAACTACTGAACACACTCGCTTTGTTTTGACACCTATTTGACATTTAGCTTTTATAGTATAATCATGGAATGAGACTCGCACGAAAATTGTGTAATTATAGTTGGTCTAAAAAATGTGGCATGGAAAGAGGCAATATCTTTCGCACCTTGTGGCCACTCGGAGTCGCTAGTAATTTTGTGTATCGTACTGTGAATTTGTTTGAGGATGCTGGTCGTTTATTCCGACCATCCAAAATCCGGCCGCCTGCTTGTTATAAGAACACCACGAGCCACCAAACCATCTCGAATCAAGCGAAAACCGATGCGAAAGCAGAAAATCATGTCGCAAAAGATGAATATCTCGGCGCAATCGATCTCTCGCATTTTTAAATATGACTTGGGGATCAAAGCATACAAAAGACACATCGGGCACATTCGCACGCTAGCGTTAAAGGAACAAAGTAAGCGAAAATCGAATGCGTTATTTCTCAAGCACACGGATAATGCCCACTGACGAATTCTGTTTACCGACGAAAAAATTTTCACCATAGAAACGTTCAATAAATAGAATGATAGAGTGTATGCTCCGTCTCGCAGACGGAACTCGTTTCAGAAGTTCAGAGAGGTCACCACCCAGCTTTTGTGATGGTTTGGTGGGGAGTCGCCTATGTTGGGGTCACTAAGCTCCATTTTTGTAAAAAAGGAGTCAAAACTTCGGCGAAAGTGTATGAATCCGATGTTTTGGAATTGGTTGTGAAGCCTTTTAACACGACGTTATTCAAAAACAAGACGTGGACCTTTCAACAAGATTCTGATCCGGCCCATAATGCTAAATTGACTCAAGAGTGGCTCAAAAACAATGTGCCGGACTTTATTTCCATGGATCAGTGGCCAGCGGGTGGCCCAGACCTGAACCCATTGGATTACAAATTGTGGTCCGTGTTAGAGGGTAGAACTTGCTCTACTCGACATCCATATATCGATTCTCAAAAGCGCGCTCTTATCCGAGAAATGGAGAAATTTCCTATGCATGCCGTGCGTGCTGCGATCGATGACTGGCTGCATCGACTTCGCTTATGATGGCTATTTCGAATAAGGTGTTCTACAATTTATAGCTATTGAATGACTTAAACCAAATGAGCAAAAAACCGTGTACTATACCATATGAAAGTGCTAAGTATACTCTTCTATACTGCCACATCTGCAACGCCGGGTGCTACCAACGTTGTGATGAAGTTTAGTGTACCTCTTACGCAGTACGTCTAAGGCGTTCAAGATGCTGCCGGCCTAACAAAGAAAGCACACGGTTTTTGCCAAAATTATTGTTTATTTTTTCCATATAGTCCCCTTTCAGCTCGATACACTTATTCCAATGATTTTCTAACATTGCGATGCCCTTTGCATAGTAAAATTTCTCAAGATCTCCGAAATACGCTTCACTTTCCAATGTTCTGAAACATCATTCTTCGCAAATCTCCTTCCCTGGAGTCACCTTTTTAAGTTTGGGAACAGATAATAGTCGCTGGCGGCCAAATCTGAAGCATATGGGGGATGAGGAAGCAGTGCGAAGCATTTGTGAACTGGAGCATTGTCTTGCAGAAAGATGATTTTTTCTTCGATAAATGGGGACGTTTGTTTACGATTTCGTTCCTCAATCTGTCCAATAATTTACAGTAATAATCGCTGTTGATTATTTTTCCTTTTCTCAAATAGTCGATGAACAAAATGAAACTTGAATCCCAAAAAACAGACGCCACCATCTTTCCAGCCATTTGTTGAGTTTTCGCTCGCTTTAGTGCACTTCCACTGGGACAATCCAATATTTTATGGTTTAATACAACGTAGTAGACTCACCAGAATACTTACCGAGTTTTTCTTTTATTTCTTTCGCACTTTTGTTACGCAAAAAGTAATGCTTAATAAAAGCACGAAACTTTTCTTTATCCATTTTTATAACAATACCAAAAGTTGTTTAATTTAAAACACTGTGACGTCACTAATCATTGACAGATCGATATGACATTTACGTTTATGTTAAGTGTGCTTTTGTTAAAGCTGTCACTCGTCAAAAATGTCTTGCATTTGAAGAGTTGTGGTGCCGTCATTTGGAAACCGGCAGCATCTTAAACGCTCTAGAATGTGGATATACCTAAGATTAATTTTGCAAGGCAATCCCAAAATTCTAAAATTCACATGTAAAATAAATTTCGTAAAATGAATTTCATAAAATATGTGAATTTTTTCGCAAATTTTTTTTTTTAATTTTCTTACTTGCCTATATTGTTCTTTTTTCTTTTATAAATGCCAACTCAATAAAGGTATCTCTGGCCGTTTTAGGACCAAAGGCATAATTACAAAACATATCAATTTTCAGCTGACTAAAGCACAAATTGACAAACAATCTTACTAACCATACATGTCTGATAGATGTTTGGTAGCTCTATGCAATCATGTTCAAACAACTAGATGGAGTGTCGTCAAAGAAATTGATGGTCCACGAATTATTTTATGAAAGTCATAAACCGTGAAGAACGTGCGACTACCTATAGCAGCTTATTAAAATAGAAAAAAAAAACCACAACAATACAATGACGTACTATTTGCAGTTATTGCAAATATCGTGGTTGTTACTCCGACTGGTTTTCTGTTATGTAAACAATTAATTTGCACTAATGTTTGGTTGACATCCTAGGATTTATGTCACAAGTAGATGGCGCTTAAGCAAGACAAGAAACAAATTTAAATAAATAAAAATAAATAATGTTCAACAAAACAAGTTGATTTATGATTGTCTCTAAATTCGCATCACAGTTTACTCAGTTGTAAATGCAGGGTGTAACAAACACTGGAGTTCCGTTAAGACCCTCATCAAGCTTCCGTTTATGGATCTTTTGCAAAATATATCAACTTTCAATTTTACAGCCAGATAAGGTTCGAAAAAACAGACAATGGCCGCCTATCGGCACAAGTTATCGTGGTTATTTTTATCTTTGTCATAATTAAACCACATTTTTTAAGGCTTTCATCTAGTTATGCTCTGGGAGCAGATAGTCGTAAGTGCGAAGAAACATACCAGTTGAGTGCGTAACGCTTATTTCCTTGTTTTTAAGAAAGTACATTGTTACGTACTTACGTTACTTTGTGTGCGTACGCATAAGTGCCTATGTTTGACAGTAATTTTATTATTACAGTAGCGGATTTCAGAGGTTGTAAGGACAATTGAGGTACTCTTCCCGTTTGTAAAAGCAATGTTGATAAATGCAATCTTATTTTTAAGCCATCAAACATTATTACTTTCAAAAGACTCTTTTAAGACTCATATAAATGAGTTTTTATCGTGCTCAAAAAAGACTCTCTTATGAGTACATTTTATGGGCTTCAAAATATGATTCATAATAATGACTGCTTTATGTCTCATTTTGGACTCAAAATTAAGACTCTTTTAAGACTCATATTTAATACTCTTTTAAGACCCATAATAAAGACTTTTTAAAGACTTCTAATAAAGACTCTTTTAGAGCTCATATAAATTAGCCTATTTGGACTCAAAATTAAGACTCTTCTTAGACTCATATTTAATACTATTTTAAGACTCATAATAAAGACTCTTTAAAGACTCATAAAAAGACTCTTTTAGAACTCATATAAATTAATCTTTTGGACTCAAAATTAAGACTCTTTTAATAGACATATTTAATATGTACTTTTTTAAGAATCATTTAATACAATCTTTAAAGACTCATAATGAAGACTTTTTCAGAATTCATAGAAGTAACAATGATCTGTTTAGGTTGAAATATATTTTAATATTAAAATTTATTTGAAATATTTTATAATTGAAAAATAAAAATAAAAAGGACAAAAATATTTTTTTTAAACATTTCAAATAAAAAGTTATTGCAGAAAAACTAAACGTTAAAAAATTTCACTTTGCCATATTCGATTCGACTTCATTCGATTCTGCAAGCTCCTCAACTGCACGCTGAACGACTGAAAGATAAACTATGACGTATTACAGCATTCACTTCGAACAAAATATTCACATTCTCACAAATTACCATCGCATTACTAATTACAGAGGATCAGCCGTGATGGTCAGACATACATATGCACCAACGTTTTTATATTTTAAGAAGATACAAATATATCTTAAAAGTTTATAAAATCCTCTCAGAACCTAAATGTCGAGTTCTCATAAGGCACTCATATAAAAGACTCTTTTATGAGGCCTTTTTATAATTGCATAATACCGTCTTATTTAAGACTTTTTAATGAGTTCTTTTTATGAAAACTAATAAAGCAAGCATAATATTGACTCTCTTAAGATAACTGCATAAAAAATACTCTTTAGTCTTATTTTTTAGCAATCATTTTACAATCATATCAAAGACTCCTTCAGAAGTCTTTTTATTGCGTACTTATAAAACACGCAAAGCAAATACTCTTTTTTGAGTCTTATTTCTGAGCAATAATTTAGAACCATATAAAAGACTCCTTTAGGATTCTTTTTATTGCATACTCATAAAACACGCAAAACAAATACTCTTTTTAGAGTCTTATTTCTGAGCAATCATTTTACAATCATATCAAAGACTCTTTAAGGAGTCTTTTTATTGCTTACTCATAAAAAACGCATAAGAAATTCTCTTTTTAGAAACATTTTTTTTGAGACACTCAGAAAATTTTTGCAGGGAATATGCAGTCAGAAAATTTTGAATTTTTTTTTTACAATTTTTCTATTAAACTAAATTCCATTAAGACTCCATTGCATTCAAATTTGATACGTGTTATCGCAAGTCAGCCTGATTTCGGCGTCTAGAGAGAGTTCATGATTGGGCTTAGACCATTTTTTTCTTTCGAAAAGTGGTTTTCTAGGAATTTTAATTTATATTTTTTAATTTAAACATTAGGAGTTCGTGGTAGTTCTAGTTTCTTCAATCACAATTACCTTTTCTGATCGGTCTTCATCTCTCTATAGTCAATAGCAAGTCTCAGAGAATAAATAATGCCATGTAAAGCTTTTTGAGAACACACACATTAGACGTTTGGAGACGGAATAGAGCAACATAGGACGGTCAATTCTGAATAGTACACGACCATTTGCCACAAGTCATCGAAAAAATTCGGAAAAAGTTAAAAAACTGCCAAATTATTTTGCATCCAGACAATGTGAGCTCTCACATATCGCACTCCATCTTCAAAACAGACTAACTCAAAATTTCAAAATTTTCAGGAGAAGCAAAAAACCAGCTTGTTTTTCAAAGGAATTTATTCAAAACGATTTTTTTTTTTTAATTAAAGAGTAAAAATATGAGTGCAAAATTTTGATAGTTGATGGATGTTATTACTTCGAATAGTATAACATTCTAAAGTAAAAATTTATAAATTTTGAGTTGTGCCCGTTTTGAAGATGGAGTGCGATATGTAATCTGTTTCCTTTCCGACCAGCCAAAAAATCGAATTTATGGGTCATTCGTCGTACAACTCTGATTTGACACCCAATAACTTTTTGCATTCCCTGCAATAATTCAACGATTTTCGATACCCGTAAAAGCGGTTGTTGCATTCAAAGCGTTTCTTTTGGAGTTAACTCAATAGAAGCGGTAAATGTGCTTCCAAAATTGGTTCAAACGCATGCAAAAGTGTATTGATCTTCATGAAGAATATTTAAAAAAAAATAAAACCAATTTCGATCTTAATATTTGTTTATTCATTATTAGGCCAGAAATATAGATAGTAACCCTCTATCTATGTTATGTTTGATGTTACTTTTAGTAGTTTCAATGAATATCCATATATCTTCAAATTTGATCATTTTGTAAATTATTGCAAAGTTGCAATGCTTGCATAATCATTAGTTGCTGGATGCAGTAGTTTTACTTGTTCCTTTAATTTTCTTTATACCGTCGACGGTCTTTCTTGTTTTAGTTTTTTTGTTTTTGGGATTCAAATATGAACGAGGCTGTGCTGTTATTATGCAAGCTTGTTTATTGGCTGGAATGTGCAACATCTCGCTGATTGGGTCAATGGAATCAATTTTGCAGTTTATTGCTACTTCTTCCGTTTGTGTGGAATGATGCATAAAGTGGTTTATTTCTGCTTAAATTAGGTCAACCAGTTGGATTGTTGTAATGTGAGTCAATGGGTTAAACAAATGAAGTATGAATTTGCTGAATATAATAATCAAAAGAAAAATAATCTCGTTCTGTGATGGTGCGACAACTGCAATGACCTTGTCTTTGATTATTTAAGCAATAATGAAGAGTGCTTGAGAAAAAAAAAATTAAAGAAAATATTAATTTCTGAGCCCTTACAATGTGTGCGTGTGAAGCCTTCATAAAAGTCAAGTGAAGACCTATTAAAACGCCTCGTAAAACAATCACTTAAAAATGAGCCAAGGTTAAAAGTACGAAGAAGTAGAAAACAACCACAAAAAAAAATACATGGTAAACGCACCATAAATTAAAAAATAAAGCAAGAAACACAACTACAACAACACCAACTGAAACAATGACAGGTATCATAACATTAACAACAATAGCAAAAACACTAACAACAAGTGGAAAATTATAACATTTGTTTTACATTGCATACAAATTAATTTGGATTTTTTTTTTAACTGGACGCCCAAAAACTTCGATGCACTCCCTTCCCTCAAGCGTTCATACAACATGCATTACATCAAATTAAAATGATAAATTAAGCACATCCAGCTGTGTTCAATTTCGAACAACGTAGAGCACGCGTCGCTCCGGCTGCGAACACCATTAATATTTGAAGCTGCATTTGTTGAGCTAATGTTTAACGGCTTTGCTTGTTTAAAATTTATTTTGATTGATTTATTGAAAATATTTGCAAATATTCGAATAAATAGTCGTTATCAAATTTATACGATATCGTATACTCATGGGTACTCGTGATTTCTATTTTTTTTTTTATTTATGCAAACGTGCTCTGCATGTCATTTTGTGTCGACATTGCGATGACACCAGCAAACACAACAACAACAACTATAAAGCTAATTATTGCAAGTCACATTAATTGTTAACCATCGATGCGGTAGCCCAAGGTTCCAAATAAAAAAAAAGAAATATTTAGCAATTATCTGAAGAAGGTAGGTTTTAGAAATAGCGGGTTTTGACCATGTCAAAAAGAATTTATTGCGGATGCGTTTATGTACATATTAATTTATTAAGACTTAAATTGAAGGGTATTGTATTCCATATATAATCTCCATATGTCTACTTTATAATCTAAAGATTGATAGAGATAGTCAAGCGATTGTTTGTTATTATTCAAAAAACAAGCACCTCTTGTTGATTTTAAAATTTTTTTTAAACCTGTTCCTCAAGAAAAATTTATTATTTTCTGCGTTTTCGGAGCATTCCTGGAGTAGGAATTGAAAAATTTGATAGCTCCTCAAGGCTACATTTGATAGCTCCATTTAGGTTAACAATTTTTTTTGAAAGAAAATTGTGTGCAGTACCACAGGGATGGCCGCTGTGGGTCATTATCCCACAATGTTTTTTAGTTCGTAGTTACAATTTATTAAAAAAAAACTAGAGAAATAAAATTAAACGCACCCGCATGTTTCTTTAAAAGACTTCAAGAAAGATTATGACAACCAAACTTTCCATTTGTTTCAGAGAAAAGGCAAATAAAGTCATTATATGATAAACTTTGAGAGAACAGTCTAAGTAAAGACTTTAAAACTAATATTCTTTAAAATCTTAGTCATTATATATATCCTTTTCCTAGCCCTTTTCCATATCCTTAACCTTCTATTTTTCGTAATCTATATCTTAAAATTCATCCTTATTCTTATCCTTATCCGTATCCTTATCCTTATCCTTATCCTTATCCTTATCCTTATCCTTATCCTTATCCTTATCCTTATCCTTACCTTTATCCTTATCCTTATCCTTATCCTTATCCTTATTCTTATCCTTATCCTTATCCTTGTCCTTGTCCTTGTCCTTGTCCTTGTCCTTGTCCTTGTCCTTGTCCTTGTCCTTATCCTTGTCCTTGTCCTTGTCCTTGTCCTTGTCCTTGTCCTTGTCCTTGTCCTTGTCCTTGTCCTTGTCCTTGTCCTTGTCCTTGTCCTTGTTCTTGTCATTGTCCTTGTCCTTGTCCTTGTCCTTGTTCTTGTCCTTGTCCTTGTCCTTGTCCTTGTCCTTGTCCTTGTCCTTGTCCTTGTCCTTGTCCTTGTCCTTGTCCTTGTCCTTGTCCTTGTCCTAGAAAATTGTAAATACGAAAGGGTAAAGCGTAGGATCATGGCCTGGCCGAGGTTCGAAGCCGGGACCTCTGAGGTGGCAGCCGAGCATGCTACCTACTCGACTACCGATACTGCCAAAATAATCTTGATCAGCTTCACATCCAGATTTGATTAAACGATATCCGTCTTTCCGTTCGTCGTCTCTATCGCAATGAAATTTAACATATAAACTTAGTTTTGAAGAAGGAAGCTTAAGTTCGAAAATGAGCCAAATCGGACGAAAACTACGCTTACCTCCCATACTAAGTCATCACTTAGTATCAAAATGTTAAATCGCTAAAAATTCCACAAAAAATTACTAAAACGTTGTCATTTATGTTCATAGGCTTTTATTCCAAATATTCACTCCGCTCTAGGAATTTATCAAAATGTAATGAAAACCGTGCCAATCTCCCATATGAAGTGAATGTCATCAAAATAGTAAATTCTCCAAAATTCTACAAAAATGAAGCGATCAAATACTTTAAATTTTGCACATAAGCTTTATTATCAAAAATTATACGTTTGAAATTTGTCATTTGTCATTATCGAATGGAAACCACGGCTCAAACAAAGAGAGGTCAATAACATAGTAAAACCTTCGTAAATTCGACATAAATGAATGCATTGACTTGATATTTTACAAACGAGTATAAATTTTTATTTATTTATTTAACAAGCAAGGAATTTTTTAAATTGAAAACGTACAAAGAGGATACATTTTGCATAAATTGAATACCACCAATGTTTTGCTAAAGCGGCCATATTACTTTCATTTGTGGGACCACTTTTTTAAGATTTAACAATAATTTTGTCCATTTTACAATAAATTTAAAACTGTCATGTGGTGATTAGATCTGGCAACTCTATTACTATTTGTGCTCAGTTTGGTTTGCTATTTTATAATAGAAGTATTCACGATCTGGAGCTCTTTGTAGAGCAAAAGAGTAAAAGTGCAACAAAAAAGAGCTCTACAATAACAAAATATACGTGCTGTCAAAATTGTGCTTTTTTTGCTCAAGCGCACTCTGTAACTCCTTTGTGGTTAGGGATGTGCAAGTCAAAGTCGAAATTAGTCGAAAATCGACTTTTGCTTGATAATTTTCGACTTTTTGTAATCGACTTTTTAATATGCAAAAAAGTCGAAAGTCGACTTTTGCTTGCGACTTTTTCTTTTTAAGTGAAATAAAATCCTTACGCTACTGACTCCATATGCTCTTATTCTGAGAACTTCTCTTCTCTAATCAAATAAACGAATTCGCTGCTTAAAAAGAAATAAAATCGTATTGGCAACTCTTGTTTCGATAAATGTAAAACAGTGATTGCCGTAGCCATAGTATTGGTCTCATTCACTCTTTCGTGTTGGTAAGTAAATAGTAAGTCATTATCAAGGAGGACCATGCTCAAATGCTTGTAAATTTTAAGTTGTAACCTTCTTGCCGTTAGCATGCGATATTTTCTATTTAAGAACTAAAATTGCAATATTTTGTTTTGTTTTTTTGTATTTTATTTATGAACTGAAGTACCTTGGTTTTGTCTTTTTTTTAACAATAAAACACATTTTCATATTGAAACATTTTCTTCTTAACTTCCGAACAATAGCGATAGAAAGGTATTTCGAAAAAAGTCGGGAAAAGTTGAAAAGTCGAGTTTAAAATGTTCAAAAAGTCGGTGAGTCGACTTTTACATTTTTAACGCTGAAATAAGTCGAAGTCGACTTTTACTGGCCATTGGACATCCCTATTTGTGGTGCGCTTGAGCTCTTAAGTTCATTTTGTGAATTTTTGACAGTAAACAAATAGTGATGGTATATTAGGTCTGTCCCCGTACTTGCAAGTTTGTGAAAACTTTCGAAAACTTGCACAAGTTTTTACTAAATTGCGTTCCCGTACACCAAAAACTTGCAAAAGAGAGCGACAATGAGAGAGTAAAACGTTTCCCCTCCTTGCGATAAGTTGCAAGTTTCTGCTACACAAATTTCGTGTAGTAAAAACTTGCAAGTTGTCATGTGTTGGCAGAAATGTCAAAATTTACACTAGAATAAAAAAAAAAAACAGATGGACAAGTGCATCAAGTATAAATTTGAGCTAAAAATGGAAAATAAAAAGACAAATATTCAAGTTAATTGTTCGCCAGGTACATATAGCTATATATTTAATCAATTAGTGCAGCTAGTTCATCAGACATTGTCGAAATCTTCAAAAATATTTTTTCGTTTAATTAGCCAAATGTTTGTCCAACATATGTTTGATCAAAAGTTGCAAGTTTTTACTAAAAAGCGTTCCCGTACTTTTTAGCATTTTTATTGCTCAGAGACAATTTTTCGGCTTACTCTCTTGAATTTTGCAACTTGCAAGTTTTTGCTACAAAAGTACGGGAACAGACCTATTGTGTTCACTTCTAGGTACTAACTTCTTTAATATCATAATTTCACATCACTGACTATCAAAGCTGACTGAGCTTAACTTCAATCAGAGATAAAGAGATGGGAAACTTCGTTTCTATTGTGAATTCTGTTGATTTTGACAGCTGAAAATGCTTCTTCTCCAATTTTTTATGCAATCACCAAAGAACTAAGATATAAGGAAGTGATGTTTATTGCACAAAAGTGTGGTATTTTTCTTATTCGTGTTGGTTGACACAAATACATAAACATTCACAAAGGGCCGTATTCAGTTGCATTGTCTCTGATTAGAATAACATAAATATTTTTTTAGATTTTTACGGTATTAATAAAACGTTTGATAATTAAAGACCTAATATATTAAAAGAAAATTTTATTGTAGTAAAGAATTATTTTACTCAGGGCCGCATTCGGTAAGATCGTTAAAGAAGGTCCAAATGGTTTCTAGTTGGAATCACATATACAATAGATTCTGAGTTAAATTTACTGATTTTGGAGCTAATTTAATTATATAATATAAAAATAATTAAATTATTATAAATTAAGGCTTTTTAAAAATATGATAATATAGTTTTGTTTTTATTATATTTCCACACCACCTATTTTTTCTTTTTTTTTTTTTGGATATTTCATTGGGTTATAATCATATGATAATACAATATAATATAATATAATTTGAGATCCAAAATATGCGGAAATCTGAAAAAAATTAAAAATAACAATTATATATCATAAACTTTGCTGAAGACAAAAGCGCCCCAAAAGTGTGTTGAAGAGTGAAAAAATAATGCGCCCCTGAAGCAGTGATTGCATTTTGACAACTGTGGTCGCATCAAATTGGCGCGACTATTTTTTTTTTTACTGAGAAGACTTGTGAACAGCTGACCATCGCTCAGAAATGTCAAAAAACACACTCTGTCTCGTTCACTCAATTTACGAAATTGGCCACAGTTCACGTACACTGTATGTGTAGACAACACCACTTCCTTATATTTTAGTTCTTTGGCAATCACGTCTTGTGTATGTGAGTTCACCTCATATTTGTCAAAAATACATAGGTATTACACCCAAAAAAGTCTTGCATATTTAAAAGAAAATTGTTTTTAGCTGAGCAAGATTATTGTTAATAATAGTCGATAAAGAACTTTTGTTAATAAAGAAATGTCAGTTTTGTCAATTTAATTTGTAGAGTTACTTCGATAATAGACAAAAATATTTTTATAGAAAAAAAATTTAATTCAAAATGAAAACAATTGTTCTATTTACAAGTGCTGTTGTTAACAGAAAAACATAATTAAATTTCTTTCAAGAACAGCTATATCTTTGTTTTAAAAACTCTGTTCTAATTTTGAAATGCATGAATTTGTTTGAACAAAAATTGTAGGTTAGTTTTTTCCTATGTGTACACTGGTGGCTTAGCTGTCGAAAGTGAGATATTCACCAGCGCTCATGTCCATCCAGAGGGGTGAATTCATCAAGAATCCATCGAGAGGGGTGAGTTTGTCATGAAATTTTACTAACACATTTATAACATTTGCATTAGTATTGACTGCATTTAAGCATATGGCTATCTCCTTTTTGCCGAAGTTTCCAATCTCTTTATCTCTGACTTCAATTGCTAGGTCTGCGTATGGGGTGTGTTCACAGTTTGTAGCGCTTTTTAACTCTTTTGTACAAGAGCTCTACAAAGAGCTACGGATCGTGAATACCCCTAATGAATAAACTAACGCCAGAACAATGCTTGCAAGCTGTACAAATTTATTCCGAAAATCATGGTTCAATTCAAAATGTTTTATTGCAATATTCTTTTCAGTGATGAGGCTTGTTTTTGGCTCAATGGGAATGCCAATATGCAAAATTGCAGCATTTGGAGTGAAACAAAAAAACAATCACTTTTAAGGGCCGGTGGAATCATTGGTTCATACTTCTTTAAAAATGAGGCAGGCGATATCGTTACCTTTATTCACTGAACACATTGACGACGACAACGACATTACGAAATCTCTCATATTTTTTTTACATGCTTTTCTTATGGAGGCAAATGTGGTGAAAATGTCGTGGCGACATAGCAATGTTGCTGACGTCGGTATAGAATTATTTCTAATATTACGAGCGACAACAGTATAAATCTAAGGATTTGTGTATGCGTGAATAAAACAATCGTAGGATATTTCCAGATTGTTGACTCTTTCTTCAAGTCGAGTCGTAAAGTCGTGTAGTCGTCAGTGTGTTTAGTGCATCAACGACGCGCGCTACAGAGCCATGATTGTCGATTATTTCGTGTCCCTATTGAATGGGATGTTTATTGAAGGCAAGTTTTTCCAACAAAACGGCGCTTTATGTCATACAGCGCTTTAAACAATCGTCTTACTAAAGGAAACATTTGGCAAACGCGTTTTTTCTCGGAATGAACCAGTCAATGGGCCACCAAGATCGTTCGATTTAACGGCTTTGGATTATTTTCTCTGAGGTTATGTGAAGTCATGGGTTTATGTGAACAAACCAGCAACTAAAGGGTGTTTTTTTTAGAGGTATAGAACTTCGAATTGAAATAAAACACAAGAAAATCGTTTTAATGTCCATCAATTTGGCTTTATTGGAAGGATAATTTTATGCCATTAATGTTTAAATATGATTTCGGGCATGTGGCCGATGCGGCTGGCTCGAATAAAGCCAATTCTACAGGTCCAATTTTCAACCACTTTTTCGAGCATATGGGGCCGTATGTCGGCAATAACGCCACGAATGTTGCCCTCCAAGTCCCCTAACGTTTCTGGTTTGTTGGCGTAGAAAGTGGTCGAAAATTAAACTTTTAGAATACTCCACACCCGAGCTGTGGGGGCCACATGTCCGAAATCATATTTAAACACTAATTATCTTTCTAATAAAGCCAATTTTCAGTTGAAATTTATGTAATCTCTGTATTTTATTTCAATTCAAGTTTTGCACCTCTAAAAAAACACCCTATATAACTACTAACGGCAGTGAAAAATTTTAAAAAAATTTTTACTTTAGACCGGCTTCTTTTTTGCGACCTCCATAACATTTTTTTGGGCCTTCCTTATGGGCTCAAGTAAATAATCCAAACCACGTTCGCAACGCCATGCTTTTTAGTCTTTATGACCTGGACTTGTGCAAATGGATTTTTTTAATTTCACAGATTTAATGTGAAATAAAAATATTTAATGTGAAATAAAAATATTTATGATGGTTGTTTATGAATTTTTTTTTTTTGTTTTTTTTTTTTTGTTTTTTGCTCTAACAATGCAAACATAAGTTTCCACGCTTATTTACTCAAAAGCGCAATTTTTACGTCATAAGATAAATAAGGGGTTATTAACAGAAGTTTGCCCAAATTTTGGGGGCGTTTTAAGTGCTCTTAACGAGATCATCTTTCTTTATTACACATATTAAAAGACTTTATTGTTAACAATTAAAATGAACACGTAGAATTTCAGCAGTTAATTTGCTCTTGATAAGCAAATGTTTTTGTTTATGTTGAAAAACTCACATCTTTTTATTATGTTATTTTTTTTTTCTTTTTTTTTTTTGTAACAACCCCGTATGAGACCGTTTCAATAGTTTACTATTTGTTAACTTTTTTTTTAAATAGTTAACTGTTTCTTTTGTTTAGCGCGCCAAGCGTAGTTTAATTGAAACGAGTCAATTGCTAACTGATGTTGACCGTCTAGTCAACCGTCTGCTAAGCTTAAGCTATCCATGGCGATCTTTAGTGTATGCGTTGCAAAATTCCAAAAAAACTTAAAACCACATCGCATTGCAGTAGATTCATCAGGTTGTTCAGCAAGCAACCAAAGCAGTACGAGTAAAAGAAGGCAGCACGAAGATATGTGGGGAAAATATGTGTGTGGAGAAGCAGCAAGGAAATGAAAATATTTAAATAAAGAAAAAAAAAAAACACAATAATAATGCGGGAAGCTACCATCATCAGGTGCCACATGCAGCTGATCATAACTCTTTACCAAAAGTTAACAGTTGAATGATGACGACTCGCGATGATAGTCTATTCCGCACTCTGCAATATGAAGGGTCTTCACACGAGTGGTTAATTGTTTCATATAAAAATCAGCTGAATTATTTTGAGTGAAGACTTAGGAAGAGTCTTTGTCTGAGTCTCACTCTTATAGGTTACTGAGAAAAATAAGGAAAGAGTGAGAAAAAAAAGCTATATTTCAAATGACCCTTGCACGAGACAGCTTTTATGGAAGGCTTGGCTGAAACTCAAAGCTTTCTGCCGTAAGGCTTAATTCTACACAGAGGGAAAAACCTATGGACTGAGTACATAAATTTATGTACTCATGACAGAAATTTCTGCACACAGACATTTTACATTTTTCCTGTATTGAGTACATGTTGAAATCTGTATTGACTACAAATTGCTTTTAAGTAGTGCTGTAGTCAATAAAGAATTTTATGTACTCAACACAAAACTATTGAAAACGTATTTATGTAATGAGTACAGTTCCGATGTACGTGGTACATAGATTATTGACCCATTACATAAAATTTGTGGCGTCCGTGACGTAGTTGGTTAAAGGGCGTGGCCGCTATGTCAACGAACCTTGGAGACCCGGGTTCAATTCCAGCAGCGACAGAAAATTATTTGAATAAAAATGATTTTTCTGTACGGACGCCACCTCTCTGCAGACAATGGCAAACCTCAGAGGGTAATCAAAATGCCATGTAAAGCTTCTTGAGAATAAGAACATTCCGTTCATCGCCGTTCGGAGTCGGCGTTAAGCCTGTAGGTCCACTTCTCGGTCAATTGTGTACAAACTTAATAACACGCACAACACAATTGATCATAAGAAGCTAGGTCAAAGTCCTTTCAAGGGCTGAAATGGCCAGTTATTTATTTTTATTTTACATAAAATTTGTACAACATATTTGTGATGAGTACAGTATCTAAGAACCATTTTCATGTACTCAGTACATATGTATATTATTTACTCAATATATATTTGTAGTACATAATTTCATGTAATGAGTGCATATTAGAGAGCTGCGCAAGAATAACACAAATGACATGCAAACCATCTACCATTGGGTTTAATTGTTTTTTTTTTTTTATATCGGCCGACACCAATACGTGAATGTCGCAAAAACCGATCTTTTTGGCCCATATTGCTTTGTTTTCAAGATATATGTTTCTTCTCAATTTTTTAAGGTCGATCGACCTCTCTACCTGTTCGTATGGAGTTCGAGACCTCACTTTAATCGCATAAGTGAGACATGTACTGAGTCGATATTTTATGTATTGAATACATGTGTCGCTTTAATCGATGTGCACACGTGCTCTGTAGTGAGTGAATAGCACGTTTACCACGCCGTTGAGCAAGCGAGAAATGACCTGATTCTATATTTTATGTATTGAGCACATTTTTTGTACAAAGTTACATAAAATATTGATTGAGTATACGTTGCTTATATTTATTGAAGTCTGCATTGTATTCAACACATATTTCGCTGTATTGAATACATTTTATAAAGTGAATAAACGCATATGTAACCAGTACACGCTTACTTTACTCAGTACATGCAGCTCTCGTTGCGTTCTCATACAAGACGAAGTACATAGATTTTACATAGATGTCTCTGTACTGATTACATGACTTTTTCTCTTAGTGTATGTTATCCCATGTCTTGGAGTCTTGGTGTCTTGGTTCAACGAATTTACGCCAACAGATAGATCTTCTAGATGTCCAAACGCCTAAAATTATTCATGATTAACTTCTATCCCGATAGATCTTCCTTTAGGACGATCTCCTACGAGGATGTCTCCCATGTCTTTAGGACGAGGTGTTATCCTAATGATAACACTGATCGACAAATTTTGACTTTATAAAAATATTCTTCAGGTAAAGTAGCTTATTTTATTAATTCTGACATGCTGAACACAAAAATAATAATTATATTTCAAAATTAGTTTCCTTTTATTAGTAAAAAAAACTTTTTGCAATAATTCACAGAAATCATACCGTTCTTCTATTCATTAGCAGAATTGTGACGTGGTTTTTTTTGCTGCCCTCTTATATTCTGCTTATGTAGTGTTGCAACAAACAGCCCAGCAATAATCCGCCAACATTGAAACTTTCCACTTGCTTTGATATCGTTTCTCCTTGATACCGATGTCCGGATAGAAGCGCTCACCATATTCATCGCTAAAAGCGCCAAAATTGTCCGGAAAGAAGTCTAAATGTGATATAAGAAGTGGATTTTCAATGACATATTACAACCCAGTTTTTTGTATGACGATAACATGCTTTCGATAAGTTCAACATAGTTGTCACTCCTCTTATTTCCCAAAAAGTTATTTGCGACAAGGCGAAAATCGTGACAGGCTTTTTTTTCTTCACCTTCCAGAACAGAGTCAAAGTAATCACCTTTAAATAAATTTCTTATATGAGGACCGATGAATATACATACCTTCCTTGATAATAGCTTCACTTAATCTTGACAATTTCTGGCAAAGGTATACAAGAGCAGCCCCATTTTTGTTCATTGCTTTGACGAAATTGTTCATGAGCCCCAGTTTTATGTGCAATCGTGGAAGTAACACTTTTTGTGGGTCAACTAAAGAATTATTTTTAACATTTTTTTTCCCAGGTTGAAGTGGCTGATGAAGAGACCACACCTTTTCTTTATAATGCTCTTTCCTATCACAACTGTCCCATTCGCAAATAAAGCAACAAAATTTCGTGTAGCATAATTGTAGTTCAAACGACTTTTAAATCTTCGCAGATTTGCCATTGGTGGTGTTCATCACTTATTCCGTAGCAAAAGGGTTTTCATATTTTCATAAGACTCTTTCATATGAACTACGTGACCAAATTGAATCGAAGGTAAAATATTTCGGTTATGTAACAAAACCGCTTTTAAACTTAATTTAGAGCCATCTATAAAAAGTCTCCACTCGTTCTGTTTATATGAGAAGTTAAGAGCTCCCATCAAACTACTGACATCTTAACAATGAACTAAACATTCTGCCATTTCAAAATATTGCGTGAATTCTTTTTGTCTAGTACGGAAATATGTTACAATCACACCAATTCCTAAATAGTTCCATTGTTGCAGTCTCGAGCGTATAAATTCTGTTTAGTTCTTTTGCAATTCTTAGTCCCTTACAAGATCATTTAATTCACCTTGAGTCATCTTATGTGGCTGTGATGATGTAATTCACAATCTGATATTTCGGAAATTGATGGGGAAGCATGTGTAAATTCATCTTCGTCGTCGACAATGTTAGGACGCTTGGGAGTCGGGTGAAGATTGCTCTCGGGCAGAGGACGAGTAGTCGATGGTATATTTGGATACAATATGGTATTCTTCTTTTTTTTTAAAAACACATATGCCTTTTCCAAATACATATATGAGTTGTCAGGCAGAAATAACAATCAAACGCGTGATTTGTCGATTCTCGCCACTGCATTGGCACTGCTTAACGAAATAATATTTTTTTTGCCACTCAGCCAATTTCTCAAACCTATAGGACACGGATTGCAAAAGAAATATGGAACCCACATTTTATCCTGGTGTTTAATGACTTCTTTAAAGGAATAAGTATAGGCTTTCTTTTAGAAAGGCGATATAGAACACTTTTTTTACTATCACCTCACCACATATGTACCAAAAACTGTCGGGATTATTCAAACATTTTCGAGACATTTTACAATAAACTGCAACTATTTTTTTTACTTTTAACACTTTTATCACTTAGTAATACAGAACAGATACCTAAAACACAATATTTTTAACATGCCAACTAACTTATGTGACTCACACACTATATTTGTACGGAAAATGGGGTATGTCATGACGAATCGCGTATGTAGGTATCACGAAAACTTAAACTAATAATTGACTTTTACTTACCAACTCATATTCAGCATGGGTAGATAAGGAAAAGTTAGTTAAAATCCACTATAAACTCCATATAAAACTAATGTTATTTTAATTTCAAAACCGGATATAAACCATATTTATGTATATATAAATATATTTAATTTAATAAATTGGAACACTTTTACCACTTTTTTTACACCTTTACATTACCAATTTATGGATGGCTATTGTTACCGTCATCCACATTTATTGGTGGAAATCGAGACCGATTCAAAATCTCTGAAAATATATGGGCATCCACACCAACCACCATAGGTTGTGCTCGCAAAGTTGAGCTAACACAGCCAGTACGATCCTCCTCGAAGGTCCAGCCTTACGATAGTTGAAGGATTTTACCTCAACATAGCTCTTACACACACTGACACATAGCATATCACTCATGACTAGACTTGAGTAGTTCATGAACGAACTAGTTCAATTGAACGATTCCCACTCATGAACTATGTGAACTAGTTCAGTGTTTCTCGTTCTTTTAGTTCTTTAACGAGTAGTTAATTTTAGTACAATTGATATTGCAGCGAGTAGGAACAAAACGAACGAGAGCAAAACTAACTAAATTAAACAAGCTATGGTTTGAGTCCTTGGTTTGAGATACTTTTCGTGTCTGCACTAATAGAAATGGTGGATTTGATGGATATCACATATTCAGACCAAATTTGATTCATTTTATAAACCTGGGCATGAACGAGTAAACGAAACGAACTAAAAGTACAATCGAACTAAAAGACACAACGAACTAAAAGAACGAACGAACTAAAACAACGAACAAACTAAAATACCAATCGAACTAAAAGACCTAATGAACTAAAAGAACGAACGAACTAAAAGAACTAAAGAACTAAGAGAACAAAAGAACTAAAACATGCACCGAACAAAAAGAACGAACGAACTAAAAGAATTAAATGAACGAACTAGTTCATAACATACGATTGAACTAAAAAGAGCGATCTTTGTGGTGAACTTAAATGCCCAAGCCTACTCATGACTGTAACGCCTTTTAACTCGCCAATCAAATTATTTGCTCTGAAATCATTTTTTGTATATTTTGAACTATTTAAATTTGTCCTGATCACTTGTGAAATATGATTTCGCGTAAATGGTCGCCGCCAAAGCGAATGGCGCAATGTGCTCGTTTTTGCTCATTTCGCATCATATTTAGTAGTGTTTCGGGCTGAATAGCGGCCATTTCATGTCGAATATTGTCTTTCAAGGCTTCCGGGGCCGTGGCTTGTTGACATAAACTTTGGACTTCAAATAACCCCACAGGAAGAAGTTTGGAGAGGTTAAGTCGGGCGATCGCGGAGTCCAGTTAAAATAATAATTTTTCGAAATCAAGCGACCGGGGAACAAAGTACACAATAAAGTGATCGTGACTCGGACTTCAAGAGCTGTGGTGACGACCTGTATGAACCAAAATTTGTCCATGCCGCTATCAGTCAGAATTGGACAATAAAAGACCAAGTGGATTTCAATACAGAAGGAGGAAGAAATTGCTTGACAAAAGAGAAAGCTATGTTTTAAAGAAAACGCCAAGGCTCGAATACCTAAAAAAAAATTTTCAAAATTACTAGGAATGTACTGCCATTGATGACAATACCTTATCTGCAAATACTATTGATGAAGAAGCAAGATACATTTTGCAATAAAATCATAATACGAGTGCATTGTTAAATATCGTATTTGTATTAAACAGGAACAAGAGAGAGTTGTATGCCCCGGAAAAGCAGCGTCTAATGCCTGTAGCCACGCTATGCGTGAAATCTTCCTATAAAACCAATGTTTTTATTTTACCTAAAGATCCCGCACTGTAGTAACGTGACAATGAGACTCGAGATTTTGTTGCAAACAATGGTATCGCATTCAATATTCGATCCTGCAACTTTAGCAGCTCAAAAGTTCTCAGTGGTGGTACTCAAAGGTATTATTCTCAAATTAAAAAACGGTAAGAAGCGTTCAAGATCCTGGCTGATATTTTATGAAAGTAAAGGTGCCGTATTTTGCATTCTGCTTTTTGGCAGAGCAAAGCCACTGTTTTTAAATGAATTTCGTGATTGGAATAATTCCGGTGTTCCAGGGCAACAACACGAAAACTCGTCCCAAATCAAGAAACAACCTCGAACTTCTGTCGTAGATGTTAACAGGAACCTTTCCGAATATCACGGCATAGATATAAGGGATGGCATTGTTCGGAGGGCTCTCAGAGCTACTGGTTTCAATGGAATAACTCCCCGAATTAAACTACTTATAAGTGAAAAAAAATCCTAAAAATGCTTAGAATTTGCGAAAAAATATAAAAATCACTACAATGACTTTTGGTCACGAGTAATAATCAGCGATGGTACAAAATCTAACCTTTTTGGACCGAATTGTGGAAATAAATTATTTTGAAAGATAAGTACTGAATGGACCTAAAAAATACATACCCTTCTGTTAAACATGGAGGTGGTAACGTCATGGCAGCATCCAGTTCATATCTATGAGAACGAACCATCAGCAATACATATTGATTCTTAAGAACAGATTTCGGGTCATTAGACATTAGACTTTGGATCCTGTACACTATGCCAAATATTTTATTGTAGGATCCTCAGTCGCCGGATCTCATCTCGATCGAACTGTTATGGGCGGATTATTATGGGCGTCATGTAACACCAAAAGAACAATTAAAACGTGTTATAACAGAAGAATGGGCAAAAATTTCATCAGAAAGAACTCAGAAGTTTATTCTCTCCATGCCAAATCGTTATTTAAAAAAAAAAAAAATAACTAAACGAAATATTATTTCTCTGGAGACTTTTTGAAAATATACTTTTATATATTCTTTATTCATTTACTTATTTATTCATTATGAATTTTTTTTTAAACTGTAGTCTTTAAAACTCCCTTACACGAATACACTTTAAGAATTTAGATATATATGTCATCATTATTTTCAACTTATTTCCTCTCATTCAAATTTTAAATGCAAATCCTCAAAAGAGAGTAAACCTTGACATTATGTACCACCTTAATTAGAGCAAATCCAAAAAAAATAATTTTAATCAGCATTCAAACTCCGTTGAATAAAAAAAAAAATATCTAAATAGCCAGTGAAAAAATACAAGTTGCGCCATAGTGCATTGACAGGTCTTGGCTAGGTGAGTTCAAAACAAAATCTCAACCAAAGTGAAACAATCATAAAATTCTCCTAATTATCTACATATTTTAGCACTTATTAGATTTCAGTACAAAATTATCTACAAAATCTTCGAGCATATCGGTCAGTCTCTCACGGTACACTGTGTCCGTTTTGAAGGCTTCCATGCAAATTTCCACACGCTTGCGATCGAAAAAGTCACTAAAACCATCTGTACTACCGGTCAATTTTCTAGTTGACTCCTCTGGCAATATTGTGAGATGTGAAAAGAGGCAGCTCTCAATTAGGCCCACGATACGAAATTCTTCAACTGAGTCAAAAAACTCCGCTCTCGGCATAAAGTCGTCGATATTGAGACGCTCACGATGCAAGAATTCACTCATGAATGTGTAATAATCGCAGAGTAACTCATGCATGTAGCGTTCACGGAAACTGCGACTGGTGGGTATCGTTAGCACAGTTATGAGATCCACCATGGCTGGTGCATAACGAGCCAACTGAAAGTCAACAAAGCGGCATTCGATGGGTATTTCGCCAAATTTACCATAACGGAACATTATGTTATTTGCCCATAAATCGCCGTGTGAGAAAACATTCTGGTACTTAGATGACTGCTGCACCAGTCTAAATATTTGACGCATACTGCGCGGCAATTCTTCAAGTATGTGAGCCAAATTATCTCTATACTTTGGCATAAGTTTGAGCATTTCGCAGAAGACTTTGTTGCCATTGTTGAAATTCTGAATTCTCACATGCTTATCCCCAATACCGTTGGGATAGGCATTCTCTGTCACTGCCTCCGTGAATTGCTCGTGTAGCGTTTTACCTTCACGCACCTCATGTACAATGGAACTGGCATGCATCGTCGCTAGGGTCTTGAGCACGCAGTTGAGGTGTTCGTAATTGAGTAACCCATCGCGTTCGGCGTGCATTCGGAAACCTTGTAGTGCTAAATTCTCAAAGACTAGCATATTGTGGTCAGCAAAATAACATTTGGGTGCTACGCTGGTGAAACGATGCTGTAGCAAGGGTAACACATCACGATAGACTTGAATCTCCTTCTTGAAAACACCGAATTCCTCCAAGTATTCCCAGCTGGAGGCTACATCAGTGGGTGCCGATTTGATGAAGAAACGTAGCTTTTCTATTTTTTGCTCCACTAATGCTTTAGAGTCTTGCACACCACTCTGAATTTCCACGCATAGAATCTGATGACGTCCCAAAAAACCAGCCGGTGCATCGGATAGCGGTTTTACATTCCAGTGTAGCACTTTAAAGCCGAGCTGATTAGCCTGCTCTAGACGATCATCAGCCAAAAAGCGCTGGCAGAGTCCTTGAATTTCGCCGGGACTTAAATCTACGACCGTCGCCATTTTATTTCAAACTTGAGAACAAATTTTTCGACATGCACTAAAATAACGTTTAGTGCCAACGATCTTGAGATCTTCGCTGTTCTAAACAGAATGCTCGCATCGCTCCTATTCGTACTCTCTTTATTAAAATTATTTTAATTATTTGCATTTATTCAATATTTACTCTTTTTCAAATATTTATTTACCCACTCTAACTGTATTTTTTTTTTTTTTATTATGGCTAGTAAAATAATAAAAGGTTTTAAGTTGACAGTTATTTTATGAGCTAACGTCACATTCCCATTTTTTCACACCATTCATTCACCCTAAATTGTAGTCAACAGCGAAATTTTTATGAACTTGAAGCTTATAAAGATTTATTTAAGAGTTATTTACGTAGTGGGAAGAGTTATAAATTTGACAGCTAAACAAGCTGTCAAATTTTGCTTCTTTTATTCTTCTCTTGTTTACCTTGTATGATATGGCATGATAATTTATATCAATATTTACAGATTAGGAGAGTCTGGCTCTTGGGTTATGATTTGCATGTTTTACAGTTTGCATTCAGTTTGCATTTAGCAAATTAGGAGTATTCAATAGGGGTTTTCACGACTCAGTGCATTGGCTGTGCAGTTGCAAATTATGTTATGCATTTGCAACAAACTGTGAATGTATCTCAGGAGTGGCAACATCATTCCAAATTAAAAAAAAAATTGTTTGAAACAGAAGGAACATCAGCTGGTTCAAATATAAACAAAGCGTTAGTTTGTGGATTTAAGGCAAACATGCTCACGTAGTGGCCCGTATGGCCCGCGTGGACCTTCATACAAATATTTTCTATCTTAATTTTGTCTTTGTGATGATCCAAAATCAAAGAACACCTGCAAAAAACAGCAACACAAACCGCACTCATTCAGTGTTCAGCACATTTTCCAGCGAACTATACAAAAACAAATGCATGCAAAGCCAAAATAATAAAACGCACAATCGATGATGTCGTAGCTGAAGCTGATTGTCCCGTTACTTGTGTGTCGAGCTATTTTTCATGAAATGTGATTTTATTGCATTGGAATTGTTTTTTTTTTTGACGTAGAATACGTCGTTCTCGGAGGTAAGTAGGGTGGTTGATAGTGATCAGGTGTCGGTATTTACATTACTTTTTGAGCCTTTGGTGGGCCTAAAGTACTAATCGTACAATGTTGATCTTAGCACTTGTTGGTCTGCTTGATCCTCAATGCGACAAAAATTCATGTTAGAACTGTCTAACTTATATCAATTTTACACAATTACATGAAATATAAAGCCAACATTTGATGTTTTTGTTTGCTTAAACTTGCTACCTATTTATCGACGGCTTCCGCTTCTTTCGACGGCGAAGACAGCGCCATCTAGCGTGAAGACATAAATCTTATTATTAAAAAAAAGCATACTTTTGGGGGCATGTTGTTTTTAACAGACTCGCGTAGCCCAATAATACTGAGTAATTTTGAGGGGCATGCTTTTTTAACAGAATCTGTTATTGAAATGTCAAACGCAGCCAATTAAATATCCGGGCATATTATCGACAATGAAATTTTGACACATGGGTTGTTGAACTTGATAGCATTGACAAATTTTGTTTGCTTGTTTAAGTTTTCTACCTATTTATGGACAGTTTCCGGTTTTATCGACAGATGCACAAAATTTGTATGGGAGCGCCCCTAAGGAATGGTCGGAGGGAATAGGTGTCAAAGGCAAAAATGTTCCTTTTGCAAAAGTAATGGGGGTTGGTGATACATATTAACCCTCTCCGGCACTCTCTTAAAGGTCATATCCTCAGGTGTATGGAATAAGTATTTTTAAAAAAGATGTCATCAAAAGCGAATTGAATAATTCTACGTCTTGTGTTACGACATAGTCGAAACTACTGTATCTTTTTTGTTTGATTTTTTGCCATACGCAACGATAAGCAACATTTTGTGTTTGTTTTTGTTTTGTTTTTTAAGAATTGGCACGCGCATAAAATTTCTTGGGCCCCACTGATTAAAGGTAACATAGTTATGGCAAGAACAACCGTGAAAAAGCAAATTCTGGAGGATTAAGTAGAAATTTGTTTGTTTTGAAGTGGTGCACTTTCCATCTCAAAATATCCCACGTCGCATCAATGCCGGTACATTAATTTCTTATTGGGTTTATGCAATGGGGTTTATGCCATGTCAGACAGAGAGTTTAGCTTGAGTTTAGTTTTAAGTTAACCAGAGCTGTTCACACAGAGATGCGTCGGCAAAATTGTGATTAGTGTGACATTGCTTTGTTTACTTTTGTGTTCTCATATTTTTTCGGCACATCCACCACCGTGACATCAATTCCACTTGAGGACAAGGCTGCAACCATAACTCCGTACACATGCGAGTTCTTCCTTGCGGTACGTAATTTGGATTTTTTATCGGCTCATACTAATATGAAGACCTCATCTTCTACACTTGCCCAAGTTCTTTTCTTCGCTTTTTTGTTCATATTTTGCAAAAAGTATTGCACAACTTTAGAACAGCTGCTTTTGACATTTCTCACAAAAAAATTGTACAAGTTGTATCTGAAGGGATTTCTCAAATTAAGTTTTGATAAACACAGAAATAAGGTTGAGTTTAGTTGAGTTTCATACTGCAAAATTGTACTGGAGAATTCAAGAGTGTAGTTTGCGTTCAGCGGCAGAACTTAACTTTGTACTGGAAACTCAAACTAAACTCTCTGTGTAGACATGGCATTAGTGCGCTTAAATGTTTTCAGTTTTGCTCTTCCATTTTAACGCGTCAAATGTCAGCTGTTTAATAAGCATATGCACGAAACTTGTTTATACACCAGGGTTGACCCTGTGCATTTGTGGAAAATTCGAAGCATGTGCATATTAGAGTGTCCCTTATTTTGCGATTTTTGGAAATGTCAAGGGGCTGAAAGGTTTTTTTATGCGTTTTTATATTCTAAGAACGAAACTAAAAAAAATTTTTTTTTACGACAACGTTTACCCGTGCCAATCGGGCCCGAAAGTTTCGAAAAAATGCCCATATTAGACCATATTTGCACAAATTAAAAATAAAATCTTTTCTCTGCTTTTTATAAATGTTTTACATTTTTTGGAACACATACATAAGAAATATGATATCTACAAAGTTTTTTATGGTGGGCGTGGTTACCGCCCCTGCTGCGTCGAAATTTCTCCCGCAGCCTTTTCCCACTTTTTCATGAAATTAGTACAATTTAGGTATTAATATCAACAATAAATAAATACATTTTTATTATGCTAAAAGTATGATTACATTTCATTAAATTCACATTATGTACTTACAAAAATTAACAATAAATTAAAAAACTAGTATTTTAACCTGCGGCGGGCGCGCAACAAGCTAATACCTACAAGCAGTCTTATTGCGGCTTTTCAACCGAAATCATAGTTTTTTTTTTATAAATAAAAAATATCAAAAACCAAAAATATATGCCCCCTGAAGGGTTAAAGTTTATTAAGAAATACAAATTAATTATAAGTTTTGACGTAGAATACGTCATTCTCGGAGGTAAGTAGGGTGGTTGATAGTGATCAGGTGTCGGTATTTATATAACTTTTTGAGCCTTTGGTGGGCCTAAAGTACTGATCGTACAATGTTGATGTTAGCACTTGTTGGTCTGCTTGATCCTCAATGCGACAAAAATTCATGTTATAACTCTCTAACTTATATAAATTTTACACAATTACATGAAATATAAAGCCAACATTTGATGTTTTTGTTTGCTTAAACTTGCTACCTATTTATCGACAGTTTCCGGTTTTATCGACAAAACCATAAAATTTGTATGGGAGCCCCCCTAAGGAGTGGTCGGAGGGAATAGGTGTCAAAGGCAAAAATGTTCCCTTTGCAAAAGTAATGGGGGTCGGTCATACATATTAACCCTCTCCGGCACTCTCTTAAAGGTCATATGCTCAGGTGTATGGAATAAATAAACAAAAACCATAAAATTTGTATGGGAGCCCCCCTAAGGAGTGGTCGGAGGATATAGGTGTCAAAGGCAAAAATGTTCCTTTTGCAAAAGTAATGGGGGTCGGTGATACATATTAACCCTTTCCGGCACAAACACAATAAAATTTGTATGGGAGCCTCCCTAAGAAGTGGTCGGAGGGAATAGGTGTCAAAGGCAAAAATATTCCTTTTGCAAAAATAATGGGGTCCGATTGACATATTAACCCTCTCCGGCACTCTCTTAAAGGTCATATGCTCAGGTGTATGGAATAAATAAAGAAAAATCATAAAATTTGTATGGGAGCCCCCCTAAGGAGTGGTCGGAGAAAATAGGTGTCAAACGCAAAAATGTTCCTTTTGCAAAAGTAATGGGGGTCGGTGATACATACTTACCCTCTCCGGCACTCTTTTAAAGGTCATATGCTCAGGTGTATGGAATAAATATACAAAAACCATAATATTTGTATGGGAGCCACCCTAAGAAGTGGTCGGAGAAAATAGGTGTCAAACGCAAAAATGTTCCTTTTGCAAAAGTAATGGGGGTCGGTGATACATATTAACCCTCTCCGGCACTCTTTTAAAGGTCATATGCTCAGGTGTATGGAATAAATATTTTGCTAAATATTTTTTAAAAAAGATGTCATCAAAAGCGAATTGAATAATTCTACGTCTTGTGTTACGACATAGTCGAAACTACTGTATCTTTTTTTTAAGAGCATGTATTTTTTTTTTTTTTTTTTTTGACTGTTCGAGTATATTTTTCGAGTATTTTGGGCCACAATAAGTAGGTTTTGAAGCTGCGCTTCTGATTTTGTAAGCTCGAGAAATTCTTGAGCAAGTTGTAACCCACGCTCCGCAACATCATTTACAATATAAAGATCTCTAAAATAATTTTTTACTCTCTGATATTCTTCATCTTTTTCCCATTCGTCAGAATCATATTTTAAAAAATTGCATGTCAAACTAAACCTACGAAATAGATTTGTTGTTCGACAAGATGCAAAACAATCTAAATATTTTTTGTCCATTCATTTAAAGAATTTGGGTTTGCGATTGGATGATTACATGGAAACTTCTGAGCTTGCAATGCTGTCACCATACTGCGTTTTCTCTCGATAGAAACTGCATCATCGAAAAAAGCGAGTGCTACAAGTTCTTCGCCAAGGTACCAAAGATGCCGACCAAATTTTTGACTTGCAGCAATGAATATTTTTTTGTTAATTGTCTTGTATGCGACCAAATCTTTTAAAAAAGACAGATCCTGATTTGGAGGTTTTATGCTATTAGTAGCTTCAAACCAGACTTTGATGTATAGTAGAACTACAAAAATACAGACTTGACGGATTCCGATAATAATGAATAGCATAAAACCTCCAAATAAGGCTCTGTCTTTTTTAATTAATTTGTATTTCTTATTATAATTTAACCCTCCAGGGGACCATACATTTTTGGTTTTTGATATTTTTTTATTTATAAAAAAAAAACTATGATTTCGGTGGAAAAGCCGCAATAAGACTGCTTGTAGGTATTAGCTTGTTGCGCGCCCGCCGCAGGTTAAAATACTAGTTTTTTAATTTATTGTTAATTTTTGTAAGTACATAATGTGAATTTAATGAAATGTAATCATACTTTTAGCATAATAAAAATGTATTTATTTATTGTTGATATTAATACCTAAATTGCACTAATTTCATGAAAAAGTGGGAAAAGGCTGCGGGAGAAATTTCGACGCAGCAGGGGCGGTAACCACGCCCACCATAAAAAAACTTTGCAGATATCATATTTCTTATGTATGTGTTCCAAAAAATGTAAAACATTTATAAAAAGCAGAGAAAAGATTTTATTTTTAATTTGTGCAAATATGGTCTAATATGGGCATTTTTTCGAAACTTTCGGGCCCGATTGGCACGGGTGAACGTTGTCGTAAAAAAAAATTTTTTTTAGTTTCGTTCTTAGAATATAAAAACGCATAAAAAAACCTTTCAGCCCCTTGACATTTCCAAAAATCGCAAAATAAGGGACACTCTAGTGCATATATGTATTTTTTTTTAGTGTATATGCAAAAAAGCATCATGCTGAAATGCATAGCCAAATGCACTGAATCGTGAATATCACTAATATGTTCCTTCACGAACATATCAAGCACGAGGAGTGAGTGCATACTAAACATTTTCAAAACTTGTAAGCAAAAGCAAAGCTTTCTTGATCTCCTTCTTATGCATTAAAGCATAAGCAGCAGAACAAACTCATGCTTAGTGGAAAGAGTAAACATTTTAATGCTATTTGCCGCTTCAAGAGAGCTTGAGTCGTTAAATCATGCCTTCGAGCTGCTTGCGAGCAGTGTTCGAGCAGTTGATCTGTGGTTGAGATATATGGTTAATATGGTGCAAGGAGTGATAAAAAAAATAATAAGAGTCTTCATAATTGCGTGGTTTTCAGAATGGTTCAAAACCCCCGTGGAATTAATGCCGCATTTTATCAAGCGGTTTATATTTCATATTTGTTGTTGTTTTACATGAAAGCTCTAAAAACCAAAAGTATGCTAATTGTAAGAAGCCCAGTGATATGTTTACCGAACGTGGTTTTTGAAGTTACATAAACAGCTGATCGGTTGCCAGTTATTTTCTAATTACAAAAATGAAAGAAGCTCAAATTGTAAGTTCAACTTCTTTAAGCCATATGTTAATAAAATATATCAAATTGGTTAGTTAATTAATTTGCAGAGCAACAAAAATTTTCAAATTTTATTTTAAAGGGTGCTCACCACCCAAACCACAATACCATGACATCACATAATTGTGAATACCCTCATATCTTATTTAAGAGCAAACAGTTTTAACAACAAGTTATAATTTGCCCAATTTTTTCGAACTCAACAAAATGTCACTCTCTATTACTCGAATTTTACTTGAAAAATTTCATCGAGCGTGAATATCCGCTCTCAAACAGCTGATTGTCAAAGTGACAAAATGAAATTGTTGTGTTGTGTTGTGAAAAAATCTATGCAAATGGTTATCAAACTAATAAAAATGAAGTTAAAATAAGCAAAATGAACGAAGAAATGAATTGATTAATTAATGAATGCACTTACAACTACTTTGAATTTTCAATTTTTTAAATAAACCAACCAGCCCTTCAATTTTTATTTAATTTAAATTGTCAAAAACAGCTGTTGTGCTTGAAATATGCTTGAAGTTGTTTACGTACTTTTTGACAAATTTTCACATTTTGACAGATAATCAAATTACTCTCTATTAATCGTACTATACTTTAAATGAGTAAGGAAACAGGCATATTAACTTATTAACATTCGAGGAGACATCATTTCAGGATATTTTTTTAATTTTTTAATGGAAAAATAAAAATCTCCCAATATATCATCCTCGACACGTCTATCTGACATTTTATTAAGAAAAAATAAAGCTTTCTTAAGAATTATGTAAAAAAAAAAGGCAATAAAGTACCGTTTTCGAGATTTTACTGTGTGTTTTTAACTGATATTGAGGTTTTTGTTAGTTTCTCTTTTTTACTCTTTGTAAACTTTATGCTCAGGATAACGGTGAGATCATTCGGAGTCGTTTTGAAAGCTACCCGAAAACAATACGTATAACTTGTAGACACTCGGATTACGAAGAGACCTAGCGAAGCCGACTTGAAGTTTACCAGAGATAATAGTACGATTGTACGATTGTAACACGATTGTACGATTGTACTTGTAGTACGATTTGTATGCTCAGAATAAAACACCCACTCGTAAGCTTTCCGAATATCATAAGTATAACTTATAGACACTCGGATTATAGAGCGACTTACCGGCGCAGACTTGCTGAATAAATAATAAAGGTTTATAAACTTTACTTCCATCTGAAATAAGCAAAGCAAGCAAGCGCCGAAGAATTATGCTTCATCAAGACAATGCGTGCCTGAGCAGTTTTTGAGCACTCAAAACATCGAATTAATGGTTTATCCACCGTATAGTCCTATTTGGTACCCAATAGCTTCTTTTTGTTTAATTCCTTGGATATAAAAACATAGAATTGCAAATTTTCATCCCATTTGATAAATACACTTACGAGTTTTGACGGTTTTTGTTTTCAAAGTGAATCTACTTGTTATTACATTTGAAAGTACCCCGTCAACCTTACAGAGTACTTCGCAAACATTACAGTGCACATAATCGTCCATCTGAGTAGCTTATACACTAAGGGAAATAATGCATATTAACATTATCCACGCCTGAGTATCAATTTTATTTAAATATTTACGTGGATAAATCAAATATTTTCCTTACAACTCGTTTTTTTCCCGTATTTGAATTTTATTTATACCACACACGTACACACATATTTCATACAAGCAAACAGCAACAGCATCGCACTTTGTTCCTGAGTTTATTTCTTGCATTTGCAGTGCTTACAGTTCTCATTTAGTTATTGTTGCAAGAGCAATATATTATGCATGTTTGGCAAAGAAATTAAATTATGTAGGGTGGAGTGGCAACTCGGTATTTTCAAGAATATCTTGGACCGGTTGTCATTTACCTGCATAATTTGCTTCTGCCTAAACATATGTTGTACATTACTTTTTCGTTCTGTAATTTATACTATGTTTGACAGTTGGTGCACTAATATTGCACCAACTGCACTAATATTGCACCAACTGTCAAACATAGTATAAATTACAGAACGAAAAAGTGAAGCGATAATAAATTATACAGGCAATGGCATTTGATGAACGCAATATGAAGAAAATAATACCATAAAACCATTAATAACATATTCAATTTAAATATGTTTTTTTTAATTTCAATATTTTTATTCAAATTTTCTTTAAGTGCGATAGTTTATTTTCAAATAGTAAATATTTGAAAGATATTTTAAAAAAATTCGTGCATAATTTTAATATATTTTTTATTAATTCTGTTTAAATATTTAAATATTTAATTAAATTAAAAAAGTATTCAAATAAATTTTAAATATTTACGTAGTCGATTTATTCAAATGCGTTATTGGTGCAAAAATGACTCGCTTTTTGGATAAATTAAAAAAGTTTTTGGATAAATTTAATATTTTTTTCCCTTAGTGTACGCAATACTATGAATCGACTTATGTCTACGTTTACTCTTATGGAGAATATTCATCCAATACGAGCGCATACAGTGAGTACCGAAGAAGCCATCGCCGTTGTAGTGAGTGAGTGTAACCGAGGATCCAAATTTTTCGATTCGATATCGTTCTCAACACGTCAGCCTTTGCCCGTTCACAACGTGAAGGTTTTGAGGAAAGACCTTGGTCTACACCCGTTGAAAAACCAACTGGTGCAGGAATTGCAGTCATCAGACCATCGTTTACGTCGTACGTTCGGTGAATGGGCTGAAAATCAATAGGAAGTTGAATCGTATTTTTACCATCAAATCATCTTCAGCGATGAGGCACATTTCTGGTGTAACGGGTGCATAAATAAGCAAAATTGCTATATTTGGAGTGAGAACAATCCTAAAGAGACTCTCCAAACTCGTTTACATCCAGAAAAAGTTAGTGTTTGGTGTGTTTGCATGCCCGTATGTCATGCATTGGTCAATATTTGGTCAATATTTTTTCAAAACTGAAGATGGATCCAACGTTACCGTCAATGGTGAGCGCTACAGGCAAATGCTTCGCGACTTTTTGGTTCCACACATCAATATCAATCGCTAATAAAGTTCTAAATGGTTACAGCAAAACGACCAGCTACGATTGACCAGTTGGAAACCAACATTCGGCACGTTATTGGCGAAATAAGGCTATGCTGGAAAAAATGTTGCAAAATTGCACCGACAGGATGTTCTTCATAAGACGCAGTCGCGATGACCAAATGCCTGAAATTGTATTCAAACACTAAATGCCATAAAATTTTCGAGCTAATAAAGCCAAAGTATGGTTATTTCATTAATTTTTCTGTTTTATTTGAAAGTTAAGTTCTATATCTCTAGAAAAACTCCTTTAGTTTCCGAAATACTTTATTTCAATGAAGAATCAAAATCTGAGATCGAAATTATCCCATCACAACAGAGTGTTGAGGCATTCGAAAATTGGATTCTTATTGGTACCTTATGGTAAGGAGGCAAAAAAATTTTTTATGCTTTTCTACTGTCTTATTTTGACTATTTTTCTTCTTTTTTTAATGCCCATCTGGGATTTTTCCTCGCAATGTTATGACAATTTGATATGATAAATTCCAAACCATGAGCATTTATAGTCTAACTAAGGTTTTATCAAGTCAAATTTTGAAATAGCTATAACTTCATAAGGAAAAAATCAATGATGATCATCCGACCATTCATTTTGAAGTGGATACCACTATTCTTATAGGTGGTATGAGAAATTTTTCAAAAACTTTGTGCGTCCTTTAAATATTCTTAAAAGAAGACAAAATTCAAGTTTTTTTCGGGTGTATGACCTGAATACACTTCAAAATCAAAAAATGTAACACGGATTTAGGGATTATGCAAAAAAATAGAGTACGGATTCATAATATAAGGTATCCCATAAATATTTGTAGTTAGCAGACCTGTGTAATCAACTCAATTTCAATGTTTTTTTAAGAGTTATGACGTCACTGAAGAAAATTATTCTAAATATTCTGATTATTATGTAATCCTTATGGTGACATTATGTGAACTTAAGCAGCTGTGGCAGCCACGCAAACCGATAACGGATCTACAGGATAATTATTTCACTTTGTCATTGAGCCGAACTTTCGAAAGTTAACTTAAATAATACTGCCATTCAGCTAAGAGGTCAGTTCAGTTTTACTGTGCGTTATAGAGACACCAGATACTATTAACAATGCGCATAAAGGACGTTATTGAGGAATATCTACAGAACTCCACTTTACACGGTGCTAAACTAATCGTAGATAAGGAGTCAAGTTTAGTCGAGCGTTTCTTTTGGGCTATCTGCCTGGTGGCATCATGGTTTGCATCCTGGCAACTTATAAGAGTTTCGATGGGTGAGTTCAAAGCAAAAAGAACTTCCACGGCCGTTAATTGGGAATTTTTGTATTACATCTTATAATTTTTTTTCAATTTCCTAGATGCTTTCGAGAATAGTGCAATAACATTTGTCGTGGAGAGTTCATTTCGCGATTGGGATACCAATTTTCCAGCAATTATAATATGTGAATCGAAGAATATGGATCGCATACAGGAAATAGCAGAGCAGTGCGTAGAACTTCGAACATCATTTAATTTACCCTTCTTGATATATGTACCTACTTTCCTAATATCTCACTAGATTATGGGGTGTCGATCATGATTTCACACTCGAGGAGGTACTCAGTGAAATAGCTTTTTTTCGTGGGGAATCCTATCACACGGTACATGAATGCGGCGGTGAGGAGCCAGCCGCGAACTGTTTCTACTCGAATTTTTCATACTATGCTCAACTGGTGCGTTCGTCCTGTGCCGAATCCATACAGAATTGCATGTGGAATGAGAAGCCCTTCGATTGCTGCACGCATTTTAAGCGCATGGAGACCGAGCTAGGCATATGCTATGCCATCAACTCTTTGCAAGCAGGGTGAGTGAGTGAGTTTTTCTTTATAAAATTTTTGCTTCATTGAAATCGTTGAGATTTTAGTTCACGCAATGGGCCAAAACTGAATATGTACTCAAATCGTTTTACTGGACCGGGTTCTTTGAACATAGAACTAAGCACAGAAGCAACTGTTTTTATACTGGGCGAGGAAGAAGTGCCGACATTGGTGACACCAAAAACTGATTATTTAGTTGTGGGCCCCTACGTAAGCTTCTTGTAAGTTGAGCTTTTTCGGAGTATCGAAGATGGTACGTCATTCATTTTTTATTTATCCCTTAGTCGTCGTTTTTCCAAGCGCGATATTCAGAATGATGAAAAGATACGCGACACGAGTGTAGCTCAACGTAACTGTCGCTTTAGCGACGAAAATACTCTCGATGTACATCACTTCTACAGCTATAGCGCATGTACGGTACAATGTCGCAAGGATCGCCAACTGGCATTGTGCAACTGCTCCAGTCATTTGGCACCAAATACACCTGATTGGCAAATTTGCAACATGGATGGCATGGAGTGTCTCAATCGCAACTATGAGGATCTTTCAGTGATAATTGCCAAGTGGTCGCAAGGACGCAAGGGACTCATCTGTGACTGTTTGCCTTCGTGCACCGAAGTCGATATAACAACAGTGCATGACAGCAAGGAAAAGTAGGTTCAATATAAAAAAAAATATGACCCTAAAACCCTAAAAAAGTAAATGAAAAAAACTATTCCTCCATAAAAGAAGTCGCATGAGCCAATTCCTGCTAAGCTTATTTCAGTGGTATAAAAGTAATTTTTCCTTAATTTTCAGCATTTATGGACATCAGGATCCAATTTCAAAAATTGAAATTTCTCTTATAGAGCTGCCAACGGAACGTTATAAACGCAATTTAGTACGTGGCAAATTGGATCTGGTCGGTAAGTTTCTACATCTCATCTTTTGTCAACAATTCCTCATTTTTGCTATTTTCAGTATCGATTGGTGGCACCACTGGCCTATTTGTGGGTGCCAGTGTGCTTAGTTTTGTTGAGATTATCTACTATATAACCATACGTCCCTATAGCTCCATGCTAGCGGAGAAGCGTAAACTACGTCAGCGGATGCAACAAATGTAATCGCTTCACAAAAAACAAAAAAAAAAAAAAGAAAGCATTTCTCACTTTTATGAATGTCATTATTTGCATGGTTAGATAAAAAATCACCAACAATTTTCCATTCAGCACAAGAATTATAAACCTTATCAGATCATCCTATACGTTGATGATATTTTGAATTATTACATGTCTGAATAAACAAATTTAAATAAAATATGACTCGAATTTTATAAATTTTATTATTGTCTGACCACAATATTTAAAAACATGTTCCTCCTCTCTCTGCGAAAGTTTTCAATTCCAATTTTCACTTAATACTATGTCGCAAAAAATAGCCACGAGTTGAGTGCATGTTCGAGAAACCTGATGAATGTGTTAATTATATCATTTTATTATAATTTTAAAACGTTACGATTTAAAAAAAAAAACAAGCGTGCCCTACAGTGGTCGCATATGATATGTAACATCTGACACCTTACCTTGGCAATAAAAAAAAACGAAATGGCCGTTTCAGCCCTTGAAAGGACTTTTACCGAGCTTCTTATGATCAATTGTGTTGTGCTTTTTGCGAAATGTTTGAACACAAATGATCGGGATCTAGACCTACAAGCAGTTTTTACTCTCTAAGGTTTGCCATTGTCTGCCTTGGTAATAACCCTGGTTAAAAAACATTTATAGTGATTAAAATCATCTGAAAATTTTTAAAAACATTCCGCAAGTCCCTGTTACGATGAGTTAAATTATTCTCAATTTTTTTTTTTTTGGCTTTACCTTTTCAACTTTAAATTTTTCCTCACTTTTTTCCTGCCGGTAATCTCGCATATACTCTGCTCTGGATTTACTCATCTCTGCAAATCACAAAATTATTATAATCAAATTAGATTTATATATATATTTAAAATATTAACCGTGTATGCAAAAACAGCTGTTTGGTCTTGTTAATGCCATGTCTACACAGAGATTTTAGTTTGCGTTTCCAGTACAAAGTTGAGTTTTGCCACTGAACGCAACATAAACTCTTGAGTTCTCCAGTACAATTTTGAAAGTAAAGGATGAAACTCAACTTAACTCAACTTTGTTTTTGTGTTTATCAAAACTTAATTTGAGAAATCCCTAAAAATATGCTAATGTTCTTACAAGAAGGTACGTTCAAAGATATCTTGTACAATTTTGTGGTGAGAAATGCCAAAAACAGCTGTTTGTTTGTGCAATTTAATATTTGCAAAAAATTAACAAAAAAGCGAAGAAAAGAACTTGGGCAAGTGTAGAAGATGAGGTCTTCATATTAGTATGGGCCGATAAAAAATCCAAATTACGTACCGCAAGGAAGAACTCGCATGTGTACGGAGTTATGGTTGCAGCCTTGTCCTCAAGTGGAATTGATGTCACGGTGGTGGATGTGCCGACAAAATATGAGAACACAAAAGTTAACAAAGAAATGTCACACTAAATACAATTCTGCCGACGCACCTCTGTGTGAACAGCTATGGTTAACTTAAAACTAAACTCAAGCTAAACTCTCTGTGTAGACATGGCATAACTTTTACTTTGGATGTTGGAAAAAATAAGGTAATTATTTTTATTTTACATGAAGGCTACACAGGTTTGTGTCTATACTAAATAGTAGCATGCGCTGTAGTTAAATAAAATGGAAGGGAAATTGTGGCTTCGTTCAGTTTACTGTGATTAAAAACAGATATCAGTGTGGTTTGTGTTTAAAACACATGTTTGTGGTTTGTGTAGCAGCTATTCGAGCCTAAAAGGCTGCAATTAATTGTGTGATAAATTAAATGGCGCTTGCTTCCCCGACTTCCTGTAACGGATGTCCGTCGCATTTCACGACATATCTCCCACATGCTGGAAACCGATCGGTAAGATATGACATATCAAAAACTTTTATGAAGCACTTCTTAGTAATACTTGCAATGTTTATTTAATTTTTCTTATTTTTAAAAACTAATCTGATTTTCCACAGCTTCTATTTAGATAACATCTGACGGCGAATCCGAAAAGTTGCTGAGTAAAGCCCTCATAAGAAACTTTTTTTAAAATGAGAGAAAAAAATGTTCCAAAGAAAATAAAGAATTAAAAAACTACTAACAAAAACTTATATGATGTATTTAAACTATCCCTGAGAAGACAGAAATCTTACTAGTAAGTTAACTAGCCCTGAGAAGACAAAAACCTAATTAGTAACTTTACTATCCCTGAGTAGGCAGAATAATTACAAGTTAACTTTCTGCCTCAAAGGTCTGCCTCTTCGTAGCACAACTACATGTTAATTTCTACAGTTGAAAGCATTGCTTGGAGATTGGCAAGAAACTAGTTTGTGTCTCCTACGAACTAGTGAAATAAGTATTTTTGTACTAGTACCGCGAGCTGCAGGGATTATTTGGACCCATAAATGCCTTTTCTCCGCTGCGTGCTCCGTGTCTGTTTATGGCAGGGGTTATTTGAACCACTGCGCACACACATCATCTTTGGTGGCGAAAAGTGCTACTTGCAGAAGAATCTTGCATGTCGTTATGGATAGATTTAGGTTTTTCAGGTCCCTCATCACTGTCAGTGTGCTCGTTTATCTCGACTTCAAATTGATTCGATTCTTCAACAGAATCTACAAGTGTCTCTTCTGGTAAATAATCCCCATTTTCATCCTACTCAAATTTCATCTCAAGTAAGTAAGTACGTAAAATGAAAAACGCCCATATCATGATGCTGAACCTACCATATTTAATGGTTTTTGTTGTAAATTTTGGGTAATATTTGGAGTTTGGTCGTCGTCTGACATACTGGTGTGTCCCTTGCCACCATAAAGCACGATCTTCGACTCATCTGACCACAAAATGTTCCTCAATTTTTCAGCAGGCCAATTCAAGTGTTCCTTTGCAAATTTCAATCTCTTTATCCAATGATTTTTGGTTAGTAGGGGCACTTTTCTTGCACTACGAGCTGCCAGGTTATGTTCTCACAAGCGTTTCGAAGCTAGCCTCCATATTGAGCTCATCTTTTATTTCAGTAGCAGCTGCAAATGGGTGCTTCTTCGAATATCTCACTGCTCCCGCAATTAATTTCGGTGTCATTGCAGGATGCCGTCCACGATTTACTGGCTGTGGTTGATATTTTAAGGCATTACATATCATCATTGCAGAGTAACCAATAAGATTTTGAACTTTTGTATACGTTTTTCTTTTCGAAATAATTGTTTTAATAAGATCATGCTGATAAGCCCTCGTTCTATAGTGAAAATCAATTTTATGAAGGACTTAACGAAATAAAAAGAAAAATGCAATAGTTACTTGTTTGCAAACATTTATTGCTATTAATTTATGTAACTTAAATTTTTTCCCGTGATCTCTGCAAATACTACTATTTTTTTGACCGACTAAATAATGAATACATTTGAAAAGTGTTAAATTATGACAACAACAACAAACTCATATGAACATAACGGGACTAATTTGCACATGCTGTCTCTATGTAATGGGATCTAACAGAGAAGACATAAAAAATAAATCAAATAAATAAAATACGACGGTTCATAGTCATTGAATAATATCACTGCTATTATTTTGACCGCAACTGTATATATAAATATATCAAATTCAACTCAATGTTTATTTCTACTATTATACGCTTATCTTAAATCACAAAATAAAACTAAAATCTTATCTCGAAACAGCACTTGCAAAAAGATATTTAAATTGATTTTCACCACTCATTCCATTTATTTTCGCTAGTCGGAAATTTCCCAAGAACTGATTAGTCGCAACAATTGACAAGCAGCATAATATTGCAAATACTAGTTACAGTTATTTTCGTAATAAAAACTACATACTTTTTATTTGAATTTAATTTGGATTTTTTAAGCATTTTTATGATTACAAAATATAAGAATTTTAAAACTTTTGAAAAATGTAATGAATTTACATAGGTATAAAACTTTTGAATATTAACTTTACTTTTATTTAAATAAAAGAAAATTTGTGAAAATTTTTCTGTGTGTATACTCGATAATTTCTAAAGCATATCTAAAAAATTCAAGTCAAGAAAATGAACGAAAATGAATTCTATTTCAACTTGGGGAGAGAAGATCGCCAAATGTGCTGAGTAAATATTGAAATAGTGGGATGTAGAGCAGTTCGATATTGCAAGCTAATTAGTGAACAGATGCTACCGATCGGCAGAAAAGTGAGACAGAAACATAAAATATAAACAAAAATTACACTCACTACGTTCATGTTGTTGTTTGGCTCGAGTCCAACAACTAATTGAAATTAAAATTCACGGTAAAATAATATACCCTCAAGCACTTTTACCGGCACAAAAACAAAAAAAAAACACTAGGCAAAAATGTCAACAACACATCAGAATCAAACAGTGGATGCTATCTTGACGCGTTCGGAATGTGAGCAGATATTGGCCAATATATATAAGAACTCAAAGGTTCAGCCACGCCTTAAAGATTTCGAAGTAATACCCGAATTAAATACTGTCGGTTTCTTAGGACAATATTTTCATCTCATGCTATATTACGAGCAAGGCGAAGAAGAAGTTTGTATTTTGAATAAAATAGAAAAGTTAGAGCATACTTTTAGGCAAATGCTTTTGAATGCTTACAGTGCAACACCGAAGCTGCTGAAGTGAAGCGACTTTTCGTTAAAACTCTGCCGTATGAAAATGCAGAGTTATGCCAATATATTCGAAAGCAAGGAATATTAAGGAAGGAAACAACACTATATGCGACACTGTTAGAAGAGCTGAAGAGATTTTGTGAGTATCGATGTTATGGTAATTGTGTAGGATTAAGGTTAAGGTAAAGGTAAAGGTTAAGGTTAAGGTTAAGGTTAAAGTTAAGGTTAAGGTTAAGGTTAAGGTTAAGGTTAAGGTTAAGGTTAAAGTTAAGGTTAAGGTTAAGGTTAAGGTTAAGGCTAAGGCTAAGGTTAAAATTAAAATTAAAATTAAAATTAAAATTAAAATTAAAATTAAAATTAAAATTAAAATTAAAATTAAAATTAAAATTAAAATTAAAATTAAAATTAAAATTAAAATTAAAATTAAAATTAAAATTAAAATTAAAATTAAAATTAAAATTAAAATTAAAATTAAAATTAAAATTAAAATTAAAATTAAAATTAAAATTAAAATTAAAATTAAAATTAAAATTAAAATTAAAATTAAAATTAAAATTAAAATTAAAATTAAAATTAAAATTAAAATTAAAATTAAAATTAAAATTAAAATTAAAATTAAAATTAAAATTAAAATTAAAATTAAAATTAAAATTAAAATTAAAATTAAAATTAAAATTAAAATTAAAATTAAAATTAAAATTAAAATTAAAATTAAAATTAAAATTAAAATTAAAATTAAAATTAAAATTAAAATTAAAATTAAAATTAAAATTAATATTAAGATTAAGATTAAGATTAAGATTAAGATTAAGATTGAGATCAAGATCAAGATAAGATTAAGATTAAGATTAAGATTAAGATTAAGATTAAGATTAAGATTGAGATTGAGAACAAGGTTAAGATAAAGATTAAGATTAAGATTAAGATTAAGATTAAGATTAAGATTAAGATGAAGAATAAGATTAAAATTAAGATTAAAATTAAGATTAAGATTAAGATTAAGATTAAGATTAAGATTAGGATTAAGATTAGGATTAGGAATAAGATTAAGATTAAGATTAAGATTAAGATTAAGATTAAGATTAAGATTGAGATGAGAACAAGGTTAAGATAAAGATTAAGATTAAGATGAAATTGAAGATGAAGATAAAGATGGATATGAAGATGAAGTGAAGATGTTATGAATATAAAGTAAAGATGAAGATATGGATAAAAATGAAGTTTTAGATTAGATTAAAATTAAAATTAATATTAAGATATTTTTTCTAATTCTTAGCTACCAGTGCCTGGTGTGCCCAATGTTACTACATACGAGATGATCTCTTCGTAATGCAAGACTTAGAAGAAATGGGCTACAGCTCCAGATCCATCAAGGCAGGTTATTTACACAGCAGTGATGTAAGGCAACTGCTACAGAGCTTGGCCGCAATGCATGCAAGCAGCATAGCCTATGAATTCCATACCAAGCTGAATATTGGTGAAGTCTACAAAGATGTGCTCCAGGAAATTACAGTCTCCGCAAAAGAAGATTATTTCACTACAGGTCTTCAAGTAAGTTAAACTTTAATCCAGCATTACTTAACCATTTTAATTCAGGCTATTCTAGCCATAGCCAAACAACACCCAGACTTTCAAAATTCCAAACAGCAAGTATACATTGAAAATGACTTGGAGCAGGAACTAAAGGTAGTCTATGATATGGTGAATCCATCGAGCAAATATCGCAATGTTTTCTGTCACCGCGATACTTGGGGCGGAAATATTTTCTTCAGCAAAAAAGAAACCAACAAGGATATGCTGCACTCAGATGTGATTTTAGTAGATTTCCAGACATGTCGCTATTCTCCACCCGCAATTGATGTGATATTTGTTTTCAACATGAACATAAGTGTGACACAAAGACAGGCGGAGGAGTACGAATTTCTAGGCTGGTATTACAAGTGCCTCAAAATAGCTCTAAGCCACTTCGATATGCAACCAGAAGAGCAACTCAGCTGGTTGGAGCTTAACAACTCCTATCAAGACTTTCAGCTTTTTGGAGCGCTCTACAAGGCCATTGCAGCAACTATTATTCGTGTGCCTCAGGGCTACTTAAGCAACATGAAACTACAAAATCCAAAGAAATACTACAGATACGCATACGTAGATCGTACAAGTGAAGTCTTGAAGCTCATGGCAGTTTGTACTGAGTTCAGAGAACACATGCATGAATGTGTGACCGACATTATGGCGGTGTTGGGTAAGACAACGTAGTGGGTGTCGGTGTCTGTTAGTTTTTATTGAGTGTCATAAGAAACTTTTTAAATTATAAATAAAGATTTATGAGCCAACAATAGAAACTGTTGCTTATCGCTTTGTACCTTATCAATCGGAGCTATTTGACGGGCAGAGTCAACTCATTTGAGGCGTGAGTAGATAGTTCTTAACAAATGCTTAGTAATCTTTTCAATTTCTCTTCAAGTTGATTTAGTGTATTTTATTTACTGAAACATGTCGGACGTTGTGCTTACGCGCCATAGTAGAGACGATTTGTTCACACACGCCGAATGTGAACAAATATTACGAAATATCCTAGGCTCCTATGGCAGTGGAAAACTTCTTGACTTCACTTTAGTGCCGGAGTTAGGTACCATTGGATTTCTTGGCGAATACTTTCATCTGGAATTGAGCTACGAGACTGTAAAAAGAAAACACCTTTGGAATTGGACTAAATTAAGTTGCAACAAATCTTTATTTTGTAGGATGGAAAATGCTATAAGACTCGCCTGTTTGTCAAATCGATGCCATTTCAAAATGCCGATATGAGCAACTTTATTGAAAAATCTGGCATTTTAAAGAAGGAGGCAACTTTATATGAGACTTTGTTAAACGAGCTAAGGAAATTATGTAAGCATGAACTCAGTGAGAGAATAACCTAGACAATGAGTCGACTTTACAATATTAAAGTAAACATGCTTGCTTTCATGTTGATTTCTCTATCGACCTATAAATCTATGTGATAATTACTAGTGGTAATAGTTTGATTTTCGCCTATTAAACAAAAAATGGTAATTTCAGCCCTTGAAAGGACTTTGATCGAGGACCCATTGTGTTGTGTGTTTTATTATATGTTCGTTGAAAATATTGATCACAGGACCTACTGGTCTTATTCCGCATCCGAACGGCTAATATTTATTTTCAATCCCCGCGGAGAGATTTGACATTGACTGCACAGAGGTAAAGGCCGATCAGAAAAATTAATTTGAACGCTAAGTCCGTTAAATAAAAAGACATCTGGGATAGGTCATGTCTGTAAGAAATTCGCAAATTATGCAAAGAAATTTATTGAATATGCAACGGTGTTGCGTGGAATTATTACTTGCTTACAATAGGCGCTACATTAAAAGAAATGATACATTACTAAAGATAAGTTCTTTGCCCTCATGACAAAATTATGAAATAAATTAACTGACGTCATCTGGTAGTCGATGAAGCCATTAAGCAGTGAAGCTGCAAAATTGTTGTTTGGTATTATTACTCGCTGAGAAAAGGTTTCTTCTTTGCCCTCTTGATAGAACGAGTAATAAATATAGAGCTGCTTCAAGATTGAAAATGCAACAAAAATACATCAGCGTTGCATGCAATTATTTTGCAGTGCAACAGTCGCTACGGAAAATGTTATGGTGCAATACTTAAGGGAGGTTTATGTGTCTCATGAAAAAATAAGAATTAATGAAGTCTTCGACACTGAGGTGTTAAGCTTATTGTATCGTAAATGCACCATTGTTGCATGGAATTGCTTTAACATTTAATTTTAATTTAATTTAAAAACAAATTAAAAACAATTTAAAAACAACAAGACAGAAACAGGAATATAAAATTATAATCAAAATCAAAATCAAAATCAACATCTACATCTACATCAACATCAACATCAACATCAACAACAACATCAACATCAACATCAACATCAACATCAACATCAACATCAACATCAACATCAACATCAACATCAACATCAACATCAACATCAACATCAACATCAACATCAGCATCAACATCAACATCAACATCAACATCAACATCAACATCAACATCAACATCAACATCAACATCAACATCAACATCAACATCAACATCAACATCAACATCAACATCAACATCAACATCAACATCAACATCAACATCAACATCAACATCAACATCAACATTAACATCAACATCAACATCAACATCAACATCAACATCAACATCAACATCAAAATCAACATCAACATCAACATCAACATCAACATCAACATCAACATCAAAATCAACATCAACAACAACAAAAACATCGACATTAATGTTTGTTTTTTAAATTAATCAAACCATCTTTAAATCTCTTTAAGCCAGAACCACATGGTGTGCCAAATGTTATTACAGCAAAAAAGATCTCTTCGTAATGCAGAATATTGTGGATCTAGGATATGAACCGCTACAAGCAGCAGGAGGTTACATAAGTGAAGATCAAATGAGACCATTGCTTAAAGGCTTGGCTATAATGCATGCTTGCAGCATAGCTTATGAAGTGCGCAATCAGGTTAACATCGGGGAACAATTAAGCCATGCGCTGTATGAGGTGACCGTGTCACCGGACGTAGTCTGGTACACTGCAGGCATTCGGGTATTTATAACTTCTGCTGATTTTTAAATTGTTCATCTAATGATCACACATTCATATTTTAACAGGCTGTGCTAGCTGTTGTGCTCGAGCATCCGCTCTATCAGTCGGTGGAGCATCAACGTTTTATACGTGAACAACTTAGTCAACGTTTTGATTGCGTCTATGAAATGGTTAATCCTTCGAAAAAGTATCGCAACGTTTTCTGCCACCGTGATCCTTGGGGTGGAAATGTCTTCTTTAACCGAGAGAGGCCCAAGGAGACTGCGGCAGTATTTGTGGATTTTCAGCTTTGTCGCTATTGCCCGCCAGCTATAGATGTCCTCTTCGCGGTCTATTTAAATATACGACCCAAGGATCGTCAAGCGATTGAAAGGAAGTATTTCGATTGGTATTACGAGTGCTTTCGGAGTGAGCTGCATGAGCTTGATTTGAATGCCGATGAGCAACTCAGTTGGTCTGAGCTTGTAAAATCATTTGAAGATTTTCAGCTCTTTGGTGCTTTGTACAATTGCATAGCGGCAACTATATTGCGTGTTCCCGGAGATTTTCTCACCGACCTAAAACAGCATCATCCAGAGGAATTTCATCGCTATACAAATGTGGATCGTACTGAAGCGGTCTTAAAGTTAGTTCGATCTAATGAGGAGTTTCGACAGTACATATTTGATTGCATTGAGGATATGATGAATGTTGTATTGAAGTCTGAGAGGGATGTTGATATAAATGAAAAAATGTAAAAATATTAAAATGGATAAAAAATTTTTTGTTCTCTTTTAACTAAGAAGATATAGGATGAACATGAAAATTTTGCTTTTTTTCATAGTACTTGTAAGAAGACACTACATATTTTTTGAAACCAATCTAAAAATTATGGTTGAGGTGTTTAGTACGCTCTGATAACGAAGTTTTGCAGTCAGACGTAAAAATATATTTTAGTCGTACTCAATAGTATGGCACAATTAACAAGGTAGCCAATATTGTTAAAAATTCACAGTTTGACAAAAAAAATTCGCAGAAAAATTATTTGTATTCATTTTACAGTTTTAACTCAGATATGTAGAGAAAGAGAGAGATAAAGAGTTTTCAATCTAGTGACTAACTTCCCAGTGTTAAATTGACATTCAAAGGAACCGACTTTTTCTTACACAAGGTGTTGCTCTATAACATTTGTTTGGGCATGAAGGTTAAAACACTGATGACATCTACCTTACGCAGTAAGCGGTCATTGGAGTCGGTATGCTGCTAACAAGAAAAAGAATTGTAGCCACGAAATTGAACGAAATTGAAAAACAAATTGAAGAACGAACCGCAACGAAACAACCGTAAGATAATGATGGCACAAATTATTTTCGCTGTTATTTATACGATTTAACCTATGGAAGTTCTGTCTATTTTCGTAAGTATTTCAGAAACCTTTAAAAATTATATTCAATCGTAGTTCATGTTCAAACAAGAATTTGGAATAGTCCGCTCGCGAGCCTTTGTGAGCGTATGATACGAAAAGGTACACAAGTTATCGTACGTGCTCAGAAACACGTACCCTTCAGAAAATTTTATGGTTCACGAGTGTGTACCCTTTGGTGGTTATTGAAGAACTGTGATCTTATTCCGTGTACCTGTGAATCTAAAACCTGATTTGGACAAGAGAGCAAATGAGACTTTCGATGCCCATGAGACAGTTCATGTCAACGTTTATAATTTTTGTTGAGTTTTAACCAAAAACCTATAATTTTATGGCAGATAGGTTCCACTTGAATGATGTATGAAATAAGTTCATCCATTGAACTGTTTTTGTGTTTCTTCTGACTTTTGACACAAAAATCTATTATTATGTAGCCAATAGGTTCCATTGCCATAATCTATGGAAGTAAATGGATTATTGGACATTTTTTGAGTTTTGTGGAAAGAAAGAAAAAAAAAACTATGATTATCATTGAATTAGGTTCCACATGGATTATCTACAGATCTAATTGGGTGATTAAAACTTTTTTGGGTTTTGTGGACTCTTGGATCAAAATGTACGTTTTTCAGATAAAAAGTTCAACTGGAATTAAATATGAAACTGGTTAGTTAATGGATTTTTTGCGTTTTATGGACTCCTTGCATAAAAATCTATGATTACCAGCCAAATAGGTTGGTTTGGATGGACGATCACAGTGACCGTCTACGGAATAAGTTGATTGATTTAATCTGTTTTTGGGTTTTGTAGACTCCTTGAATAAAAATCTATGATTATCAGTCAAATAGGTTCCACAGAAACTATCTAGGGAACTAGTTGAGTGATAGAAACTTTTCTGATTTTGTGGATTCCTTGGATAAAAGTTTATGATTGTCAGTTAAATATGTTCAACAGAAACTAAAGACGGAACTAGTTGAGTGGTTGAAACTTTTTTGGGTTTTTTGGACTCCTTGGATGAAAAGCCTTTGGTTTTCAAATAAAATGGTTCCATTCGAATTCTATGTGAAACAAGTTGGGTTGTTGGAATTTTTCTGGGTTTTGTGTACTTCTTGGACAAAAAGCTATGGATTGTCACATAGGTTCCACTGGGATTATCTATGAAACTAGTTGCGTTATTGTAACTTTTTTGGACTTTAGACATAGACGAGTGATGCCAATTCCATTGTTGAGTTAACAATGAAAATAAACTATCAATCCTTAACAACAAAAATCAGGTTCCCATAAATATTCCTATAAATATCACATTGCTTACGGTTCAGCATTACAGTAGGATCACTCTTACTCAATTGTAGTCCCTACAGTTAGGCTCAACTTAATTGTTTAAATTTTTCGCGTTCGTCATTAATGGGTTAAGACCATCGAGAAATTATTACCAGTGGGCTACGATGCTCAGCTTTAACAACGAGATACTCTCAGATAAGCTTATAAAATAATAATAATAAAAAGCTTTATTTTGAGCCAATTAAATTAAAAAAAAAAATTGTTGAAAACATAGAAGATGATTAGAAATGATGGCTTGTTTAGCCATAAAAAGGCCAGTATTGTTAAATCTCGTCGAGAATACGGTTGTGAATTTAAATAGGAATGGCAACAGAAACAGATTTAGATACAATGAAAATTTTAAATATTGGAGAATGTCGTGAAGTGGTTAAAAATTCACTGAAACTGCCAACAGACAGTGAGCTCAAAATAATTAATTATAACATTACGCGAGGTTCAAGTGATTTAGTTGGTTTCATGGGCGAGTATTTCAAGCTAATAATCACCATAGCAGATAAGGTGATTACTGTGATTTATAATATTGGCACAATTTTTGTTTATTTTAACTCATCTCTAAGTCATCTTTTATGAACAAAGATGAGAGGAGCTTGTGCTATTTTGTGAAATCAGTGCCTATCTCCAATGAGTATCACAAGGCTGAATGCCTACAAAAGGGATTTTTTGTCAAGGAATCCAGTATCTACAACGATATACTGCCAAATATACAAAAATATGGTACATGATCCCATAGTCTTTTAAAACAAAAAAATCTCATACATTTTTTAAACAGTTCCTTCAAAACTCTTTCCGGAATGCTATTTTAGTCGACAGGATCTAGTTGTGCTAGAAGATCTCTCAGCCTCGCCGGAGGGTTTTCGTCATTTGGCTATTACGGAAACCTATACGCTACTACATCATCATGTTACGTTGCGACATTTGGCCAAGCTTCATGCCGGCAGCTTAGCCTGGGAGTTCAATGACAAAGTAAATATTGGAGAACGCTTTAAGCATGTGCTCTTCGAAATGCAGCTGACGGTGAAAAATGAGTGGTTCATAACCGGAGTTAAGGTAATTAAAAAGTTTTCAAAATATCTATAGAATTCTTACTTACGCCCTTCCCCTTATAGAGCATTATATATCTCGCGAATATGCATCCAAAATATCAAACACCAAAAATTCAATTATTTATACACGATAAATTGTTTAATATTCTTTGCGATACAGAAGCATTAACCACACCGTCCAAAGAATTACGTAATGTGCTCTGTCATCGTGACTCTTGGGATCGCAACATCTTCTTTAGCTTCAATAAAGCCGGTGAACCAGTCGATTGTCGCATTGTGGATTTCCAGTTGACTCGTTACAATCCGCCAGGACTTGATGTGCTCTTCTTTATATACATGACAACAACAAGGAAAGAGCGCAATTTAATCATCAACCATTGTCTGGATTTTTATCATGATGCACTCAAGACAGCCCTTAGAGAACAGCAACTAGCAGCGGATCTAATAACGAAGGAGGAGTTTTTGCAGGGCTGCAAGCGAGCTCGTTTGGCTGTTTTAATATTGTGCGCTATCTGTGAGCCACTTGTGAAAATGCCCAAGGGTTTGGCCAATAAATGGCGTGCTGAAGAACAGGAACTTTTCGACTACTATATGAACACCAAACGTGATGAGCTGTTGCATCGAGTTATGGCTGTTGATGCGGACTACAAGAATGTCATTCTGGCACCGATCGAAGAATTGATGGACTATTTGCTAGACTCTGAGGAGGTTGAGAGTTAAACTTTTGAGAATAAAATATGAAAAACTTACAAGATTTAGGACTATTTCTTGACTAAGGAAAATATTAATCTAAGAATTATGAATAACATGATGCGAAATTAGGCAATATAAAGAATGCTGTGGTCCGTTTCATGGACACACTCGCAGATAATTTGGCGGGACAACGTACTTTTATTATTGTTCTTATTCTTATTTGTATCCTTTCCTTTGTTCCTAAAATTGTTCCCATCCTTATCATTATTTTGCTAGTTTTCTTATTACCTGTCCTTCTACTTGTCTTAATCTTTGTCCAAATTCTTGTTTAATACATGTTAAAATTCTTGTAGGAACCCTTTTAATAATACTAGTTCCACTTTTCGTACTAATCCCTAACCCAATCTTTGTCATAATTTTTACTTTTAGTGTTGTCCAAATTGGATTGTGTCAATGCTTGTTCTAGTCCCTGTTTGAATCCTTGCCCAAATCCTTTTTCTGATCTTTATCTAAAATTTCTAATTGTGTTTCTATTTCTATTTTTATTTTAATTTTTTTTTCTTGGCGCTAGTGGTCAACTAATCATTCTAGCGGCCAAATGACGTAAACCCCCTGACAAGACTGAGAGATCTTATAGCACAAGTAGGTTCTGGCGATTAAAATGGCATTTAGACATAAGGTCATTTCCAATAGAGTATAGCTCGATATATAAAAAAGATATATATGGCTGTATATTGTAAATACCGGTCTCCTTGGCAAATTAACCCTTTTGTCTTGTACTACTCGTTAGATTAGGCACTGACTTCACAAAATTATCTAGATATGAAGACTCAAGTCCACAATTACGTATAAAAAATATCTTTATAGAAGATTAGGTATAGTTTTTAGTGAATACAACACTACTTCTCTATCTCTACTTAAAACAAGATTTAAAATTCCTGTGGAGAGTGCTGTATAAACGCTAATAATGAAACTTCTGTTGAGGTCTATTCTTTGAGATCGTTGAAAATTATTTTTACGATCTGCGCAATATATTTTTCTATCATTCTTGGGCGCCCCGTGTGTTAACAATCTACCAAAAAAATCAACTCAATATGCTGAGCAATGTTTAGCCTTGATCCGAAAAATTTTGTGGGGATTTTTCTTTCTCCATACTTTAATTCTACAATTCGGTCCAAAAAGTTAAAATTTTGTTCCATCGCTGAATTTTACTCGTGACCAAAAGCCATTTTCGTGATATTTTTCGCAAATGTTGAGCTATTATTATGATTTTTTCACTTATTAGTTGTTAATTTGAGGAGTTATTCCATTGCATCTCTGAGCACCCTCCGAACAGTTTCATCACTGCGTATGAAGTGATATTCGGAAAGATTCCTGTTTACCTCTATGGCAGAAGTTCAAGACTAATTCTTCATTTTCCGTATTATAACGGACTCACCGCGAGTACTAATTTTTTTTTTGTCTGCCTGATCGTTGTCCAACACGAAAGTGTATTTCTTTCTTAAATACTATCAATAATCGAAATACTTATTTTTGTAAAACTGAAAATATCTTTCCCTACATCACGCATTCAAAAAATTATTTTTTTTCTCTTCAAATCCGTTAAAACGATTTTCTACACATTTTCTATAAGTAATACAAACGTACAGTAAGACAAGTAAACTTTGCAAAAACGCATAGAAACTGATCTGCTGTCAAATTAAGTGAAATTTATAATGGTATATTTAAAACAAGGGACGCTACTAAGCATGTTCCGAATACTTTTATTAGTAAGATTTAGTGATTTTTTTATTGGAAATTCCTTTAAGCCGCGTTTCTATGCTATCTTTTCTGATCTACTCTTATCCCATACAAAAAACTATAATGAGCGAGATGGATATATGGCATTTAAGCTATAAAAGTTAGCGTTTATTGCACTGATACCAAATAGCAGCGGCTTTTTTTGGCATATTTTTCGCTGCTTAAAAATGTTCACATTCCAAAACATGACAGCAACGATAATCTTCTTGCAGGTCGTGCCTGATTGCGACCTCTTTTTTTAATGGATTTGACAATGAAGTATTTACGGTATAAATAAAGATCCGTTGGTATTAGGATCAGCATTCGCAATAGGCAGGATACCGCAACCAATGTGCTTCAAGGTGAAAGTCTCATCCAAGAATTTGTTGCCATAGACATATTTGCCACTAGTGCACATGAAGTTGGGTAGTACGCCATTGAAACAACAACTCTTTTAGTCAAAGCCTTCCTCGCCAGTACACAAGGCGCTGAAGTTTTCCGCTGGAACAACAGTTTAAGTTGGAACAACATTAGAACGGAGTTCAATTATTGTCTGTCCCACAGGCTGACTATCAGCGGTCATATAGAATGGAACACGAGGAAGATCCATTTAATTCTTGCTTGCAAATTGAAGAACAGCAATTAATCCAAAGTGCTACTGAATTTTCACAAATCGGGCCATCGCATCTTCAGATGCTGCGTAAATCTCTCCCCGTAGTGCATGCAATTGTACACCTTCTGGATTAATTTGAAAAAATTTTCAGCAAACAAAATTTGTTTAATTCTTTTTCATGAGTTGTCAAGACTCGACAGCTTACAAACAACTACTATAAAAATGTTAATCAAATTTATAGCAAGTGATAAACTTTTATAGCCAAAGTTCAAAAAGCTGAACTTTTGCTATTTCCTAGAGTCATATGAAATCACAGAGGATATCACATGCTATTAATACAAAAAATTAATGCCTGTTTCACACTCACATTCGTCAATACCATATCGTCCGAGGGTTTAAGTGCTCTATGTGCCAAAAATGCGTTTTGAGTAAATCGAGTTTGAAATTTAGCATAACACACGATTATCTCACGATTTGACACGATTTGAATCGATATGACACATCTCAGCAACGAGAAGAGATAGCTGAAAACGGATTGCAGATTTGAAAAATTTGAGGTCGAAAACCTAAGATTGCATCCTCAACTCAAAATTGTCAAAATGGCGTATGGAGCACTTAAACCCTCGGACGACGATATGTTGGGGGTCACATAATTTGTCTTCCTAAATAAAATGTGATCGTGGGAGATCGTAAGTAACCGAGCGTTTCCACTGCCACAAGTTGCGAACATTGGTAAGTCGCCATCTTGTTCGTTCGTGCAGTGGAAACACTTAAATTCAATGCTTGCGAGCATCAGCGTTGATCAATTTTTGTTTATGCAAACGTACTAAATTTGATTAATTTTTACTACTTTTATGCCTTTTAATTTAGGTTTTATGTAAGTATTTATATAAAGAATTTATTATATAAAGAATATTATATAAATAATTTGATTATATAAATTGCTAATAATATAACAAAGTAAAAGAAAGTTCTTTTGCGTTAAATTTTCAATATATTTTCTTTCTTTTTTGTTTTTCCTACGTTATTAACTACCATTTCAACAAATCTACTACCTATGCGCAAATAAGCACTGGATTCGCCCAAAAAGATCGAGCGTCGGCTGGAAAAGTGTTTACACTGCGCGAATAGCGCTCGCGAGCATTTTGTAAAAACCAATGTTCCGAACCTTGGTTCGAACCAAATTTCTTCGTTCGTTCAGGCAGTGTAAACGCTCGGTAATAGTATAGAAACGCAGCATTATGTTAAAAAAAATGTGTTCATTTCTAAAGATTATCAATCCCGAATACTTTTGTGAGGCACTGTATCTAATATGAGGGTACGTTCACCACATCTACGATTTCAAATATAACCAAAATTTTAATGGTGGCAACGCTTTTCTTATCAGCTGTTGCATTTGATGTTTTTGTATTTGTTGCTTCTATTTAGATTAGAAATATTTATGATGCTGATTTTAAATTCAGCAGAAACTTACCTCATTCATTCATAATTTGTGCAAAATCATGTTTAAACCCGAAGAACACGGCCTTGAGCCAGAATTTCGTCTAACCAACTTCTCGACACTGCGTGGGTGAGGTTGTAAGATTCCCCAAGATACGCTCAACAAGTATTTAGAGGGAACAGATATACTTAAGACAATTGATAGGGACAACAAGCAACAACAACAACAAGATGAACTTGATAACTACATCGGTAATATAACAGCGACGTAGATTCTTAGTAGTACATTAACCTTACTTTTACTTTCGCTTTGCCACAGGGAGCGGTATGGACTGCGCGGTCATTCCATTGGCACGTCACAAAGAATACTCATTGGTGCAGACGGTAGACTTCTTCTATCCGCTCGTCGATGATCCGCATATGATGGGCAAAATAGCTTTGGCTAATGTAGTAAGCGATGTGTATGCCGTAGGTGTGACCGTATTCGATAAGCTGCAAATGTTGATCAGCGCACCAACAGAACTGAGCGAGCAGCAACGTGACATTGTCGTGCCCATGGTGATTGATGGGTTTAGAGAGGCGGCCAAATTGGCTGGCATACGTGTGAGCGTGCAGCATATAGCACTGAATCCTTGGTGCATCATTGGCGGCATTGCAACATCCGTTTGCAAGCAGCAGGAGATCATTATGTGTGTAGATGATTTAGTGGTAAAAATTGATTATTGAAAACTTTTTCCTGCAGGCCTTCGAACGCTAAAGAGGGTGATTTGATTGTACTCACCAAGCCATTGGGCACACATTTGGCCACAAACGCCTTTATTTGGATGCAGGAGCAGAATGATAAATATAAAAAGCTATCCGAGCATTTTACGCGCGAAGACATAGAAAAAACTTTCAAGCAAGCGCTTGCATCCATGAGCTATCTCAACAAAAATGGTAAGATGTGCCTTAGAAAGAAAAATTACTGAAAATTTATCTTTTTTTCTTCAAAAGCTGCTTTACTTATGCACAAATACGCTGCTCACGCTGCCACAGACGTCACCGGTTTTGGTCTTCTCGGTCATGCAAAAAATCTAGCAGAATTTCAGCGTGATGCTGTACATTTTGAAATTCATACATTGCCAATCATGCAGCATGTGCTGAAGTTTGGCAAAATTGTGGCACAAGATACCAAATTGCGCGCGGGTAAAGCAGTTGAAACTTCGGGTGGGCTGCTGGTTTGCTTACCTGCTGCAAATGCTGCTGCTTTCTGCGCTGATTTTGAACTGGTCACCGAGAGTGAACAAAAAGCTTGGATTGTCGGACGCGTGCTAAAGGCAAACAAGCGCAGTGCTAGTCTTGTGGAGTCACCAGAGTTTATTGAAGTTATTGTCTAGTTAAATTACCGTTTGCTGCCCCTCTTTTCTTCGTATTTAGATGTTCTACTTTAAACTGCATTCCAACATATGATGAGGCTTTCATAAAGATTGATGAAGTCCGGAAAGTCTTTGAATTTTTTTTTGGATGCAATATAATAGTTATGTTACTTGATTGAACCGAAATAAAGAGATGCAGAAAACAATTTTATATAATTTATAAATAGTACAGATTAATGGTTAAAAAACAAAAACGAGAAATTAAGGATACCATGCTTTGGTATCAATGTTTGTCAAGCACAAGCAAATATCGTGACCTAGAAGCGTCATTTTCAGCCGGGTTCATCATCCAGCGTGATTGTCATCATCCAAGTATAATTATCAAACCAGGTGTTGTGGAAAAATGTTTCGTCTTTATCGTTATTTCAAAGGTTTTCGATAGCCCCAAACTTTGATTCTTCTAGAGACAATGAACATTGAAATTTCAGTGCATTGCTGTGCAAAACTAAAATACGGACGTGTCAATTAATACAATATTCGTGACAACAAATCTCTCAAAGGTCTATGAATAATTCTTGAAATTACTTCTGTTTTGGTAGCAATCACCTATGTTACCCGAACAGGACTTGCCGGAAATTCTCACAGGATTAGTTGCAAATCATTGAATAAGTAAAAAAAAAATGGAATAAAGTGTTGTACAGCATTCGTAATGAGTGCCTTAGTGATTCTAATATGAATAATACAAGAGTTTGCAGATGACTACTCTGGACGCATTACCTCATGACCAACACAACGGTAGCGGAGATAAGAAAATAATTCTGGAAAATAGTAGCTGATAATTTCAGTGTATTATGTGGCTCCATAATAAGATTTTTTTTGGATGTTTTGGTCAGAAAACTTGTAGCAGCAAAGTTTGTTTCAAAATTACTAATTATCGGTCACTTGTAACTCTTCTTAGATGACGCCAAAAACGACATATGGTTGTTAGCGCCAACCCAGTGGTAAGTCAGTTGTAACTCACCGCTGCTTAGTAAGTTGCGTCAGTATTTTAATAAGATTTCGTATGACTTTTGAAAAAGATAAGTTGCCGTTAGTAAAATTGAGTGAAGTGAAAAAAGGCAGACATTTTTGATATCATGATACAATTATACAGGTAGGTTTGACAACAGGCTATTTTCTCACAACAGGCTTTGTCTTGTATGATTTTTGACAATTTATGTTCGCTGGAAAACTGTCACACCTACCTGATTAATTATATCATGTTTTGATATAAATCGACATGAGCTCTCAAAAAACTTCAAGACAAAGATCCTTTGGAAGGTTAATGGTCCAATTAGTATCGGTTGGGAGTACCGGATAGACTTGAACCACAACCTGTATGAACAATTTACTGGCGCAAATTCTTGGATGAGGCCAAAGACGATGTACGATTGTAAATACCCACTAAGTCGGTAAGTAAGTAAGCCATATTAATTCATCATTCTTGCCCATTGCTTTATGTAATTTTAATGCATATAAGTCGATCCAAATCAATTTTTAACCCATTATAGTCGAACAGTGTTGAATCTACATATGGGCTGAAAAGGATTTAGCCCTCCCTATGAAATTTTTTATGGGGAAAAACTATGAAAATAAGCCCTAAAAGCCATTTCAAGAAGATTTCTTTGAAGTCTTCAAACGGATGAAGATTTTGCTTTCATTGTAAAAATGGAAAATCAAATCAAAGGTTGAAAAAACACTTTTACAATGCTGCAACTTTGACCCCTCTACGGCCTCTATTTACGAAGATACGAGCATTTGAAGTTTGACATTTTGAAAAATTTGAAATTCGTTCGCACAAGGACAATTTAGGTATCAAATTAAAGGTTGAAAAAACACCTCTACAATGCTGCAACTTTGACCCCTCTACGGCCTCTATTTACGGAGATACGGGCATTTGAAGTTTGACATTTTGAAAAATTTGAAATTCGTTCGCACAAGGACAATTTAGGTATCAAATTAAAGGTTGAAAAAACACCTCTACAATGCTGCAACTTTGACCCCTCTACGGCCTCTATTCACGGAGATACGGGCATTTGAAGTTTGACATTTTGAAAAATTTGAAATTCGTTCGCACAAGGACAATTTAGGTATCAAATTAAAGGTTGAAAAAAACACCTCTACAATGCTGCAACTTTGACCCCTCCACGGCCTCTATTTACGGAGATACGGGCATTTGAAGTTTGACATTTTGAAAAATTTGAAATTCGTTCGCACAAGGACAATTTAGGTATCAAATTAAAGGTTGAAAAAACACCTCTACAATGCTGCAACTTTGACCCCTCTACGGCCTCTATTTACGGAGATACGAGCATTTGAAGTTTGACATTTTGAAAAATTTGAAATTCGTTCTCACAAGGACAATTTAGGTATCAAATTAAAGTGAAAAAAAACAACAACCACAGCAGCTGCTGATGTATTTCCACAAAAAGCTGTTTTTGACAGTTTATGTTTTCCTGTTGAAGAGAAAATAAGCAGTTGTCAATGCTACCATGTATTATTATACCATGATTTCAAGAAGATTTCTTTGAAGTCTTCAAACGGATGAAGATTTTGCTTCATTGTAAAATTGGAAAATCAAATCAAAGGTTGAAAAAACACCTTTACAATGCTGCAACTTTGACCCCTCTACGGCCTCTATTTACAGAGATACGGGCATTTGAAGTTTGACATTTTGAAAAATTTGAAATTCGTTCGCACAAGGACAATTTAGGTATCAAATTAAAGGTTGAAAAAACACCTCTACAATGCTGCAACTTTGACCCCTCTACGGCCTCTATTTACGGAGATACGAGCATTTGAAGTTTGACATTTTGAAAAATTTGAAATTCGTTCGCACAAGGACAATTTAGGTATCAAATTAAAGGTTGAAAAAACACCTCTACAATGCTGCAACTTTGACCCCTCTACGGCCTCTATTTACGGAGATACGGGCATTTGAAGTTTGACATTTTGAAAAATTTGAAATTCGTTCGCACAAGGACAATTTAGGTATCAAATTAAAGGTTGAAAAAACACCTCTACAATGCTGCAACTTTGACCCCTCTACGGCCTCTATTTACGGAGATACGAGCATTTGAAGTTTGACATTTTGAAAAATTTGAAATTCGTTCGCACAAGGACAATTTAGGTATCAAATTAAAGGTTGAAAAAACACCTCTACAATGCTGCAACTTTGACCCCTCTACGGCCTCTATTTACGGAGATACGGGCATTTGAAGATTGACATTTTGAAAAATTTGAAATTCGTTCGCACAAGGACAATTTAGGTATCAAATTAAAGGTTGAAAAAAACACCTCTACAATGCTGCAATTTTGACCCCTCTACGGCCTCTATTTACGGAGATACGGGCATTTGAAGTTTGACATTTTGAAAAATTTGAAATTCGTTCGCACAAGGACAATTTAGGTATCAAATTAAAGGTTGAAAAAACACCTCTACAATGCTGCAACTTTGACCCCTCTACGGCCTCTATTTACGGAGATACGAGCATTTGAAGTTTGAAATTTTGAAAAATTTGAAATTCGTTCGCACAAGGACAATTTAGGTATCAAATTAAAGGTTGAAAAAACACCTCTACAATGCTGCAACTTTGACCCCTCTACGGCCTCTATTTACGGAGATACGGGCATTTGAAGTTTGACATTTTGAAAAATTTGAAATTCGTTCGCACAAGGACAATTTAGGTATCAAATTAAAGGTTGAAAAAACAACTCTACAATGCTGCAACTTTGACCCCTCTACGGCCTCTATTTACGGAGATACGGGCATTTGAAGTTTGACATTTTGAAAAATTTGAAATTCGTTCGCACAAGGACAATTTAGGTATAAAATTAAAGGTTGAAAAAACACCTCTACAATGCTGCAACTTTGACCCCTCTACGGCCTCTATTTACGGAGATACGGGCATTTGAAGATTGACATTTTGAAAAATTTGAAATTCGTTCGCACAAGGACAATTTAGGTATCAAATTAAAGGTTGAAAAAACACCTCTACAATGCTGCAACTTTGACCCCTCTACGGCCTCTATTTACGGAGATACGGGCATTTGAAGTTTGACATTTTGAAAAATTTGAAATTCGTTCGCACAAGGACAATTTAGGTATAAAATTAAAGGTTGAAAAAACACCTCTACAATGCTGCAACTTTGACCCCTCTACGGCCTCTATTTACGGAGATACGGGCATTTGAAGTTTGACATTTTGAAAAATTTGAAATTCGTTCGCACAAGGACAATTTAGGTATCAAATTAAAGGTTGAAAAAACACCTCTACAATGCTGCAACTTTGACCCCTCTACGGCCTCTATTTACGGAGATACGAGCATTTGAAGTTTGACATTTTGAAAAATTTGAAATTCGTTCGCACAAGGACAATTTTGACCCCTCTACGGCCTCTATTTACGGAGATACGAGCATTTGAAGTTTGACATTTTGAAAAATTTTAAATTCGTTCGCACAAGGACAATTAAGGTATCAAATTAAAGGTTGAAAAAACACCTCTACAATGCTGCAACTTTGACCCCTCTACGGCCTCTATTTACGGAGATACGAGCATTTGAAGTTTGACATTTTGAAAAATTTGAAATTCGTTCGCACAAGGACAATTTAGGTATCAAATTAAAGGTTGAAAAAACACCTCTACAATGCTGCAACTTTGACCCCTCTACGGCCTCTATTTACGGAGATACGGGCATTTGAAGTTTGACATTTTGAAAAATTTGAAATTCGTTCGCACAAGGACAATTTAGGTATAAAATTAAAGGTTGAAAAAACACCTCTACAATGCTGCAACTTTGACCCCTCTACGGCCTCTATTTACGGAGATACGGGCATTTGAAGTTTGACATTTTGAAAAATTTGAAATTCGTTCGCACAAGGACAATTAAGGTATCAAATTAAAGGTTGAAAAAACACCTCTACAATGCTGCAACTTTGACCCCTCTACGGCCTCTATTTACGGAGATACGAGCATTTGAAGTTTGACATTTTGAAAAATTTTAAATTCGTTCGCACAAGGACAATTTTGACCCCTCTACGGCCTCTATTTACGGAGATACGAGCATTTGAAGTTTGACATTTTGAAAAATTTTAAATTCGTTCGCACAAGGACAATTAAGGTATCAAATTAAAGGTTGAAAAAACACCTCTACAATGCTGCAACTTTGACCCCTCTACGGCCTCTATTTACGGAGATACGAGCATTTGAAGTTTGACATTTTGAAAAATTTGAAATTCGTTCGCACAAGGACAATTTAGGTATCAAATTAAAGGTTGAAAAAACACCTCTACAATGCTGCAACTTTGACCCCTCTACGGCCTCTATTTACGGAGATACGGGCATTTGAAGTTTGACATTTTGAAAAATTTGAAATTCGTTCGCACAAGGACAATTTAGGTATCAAATTAAAGGTTGAAAAAACACCTCTACAATGCTGCAACTTTGACCCCTCTACGGCCTCTATTTACGGAGATACGAGCATTTGAAGTTTGACATTTTGAAAAATTTGAAATTCGTTCGCACAAGGACAATTTAGGTATCAAATTAAAGGTTGAAAAAACACCTCTACAATGCTGCAACTTTGACCCCTCTACGCCCTCTATTTACGGAGATACGGGCATTTGAAGTTTGACATTTTGAAAAATTTGAAATTCGTTCGCACAAGGACAATTTAGGTATCAAATTAAAGGTTGAAAAAACACCTCTACAATGCTGCAACTTTGACCCCTCTACGGCCTCTATTTACGGAGATACGAGCATTTGAAGTTTGACATTTTGAAAAATTTGAAATTCGTTCGCACAAGGACAATTTAGGTATCAAATTAAAGGTTGAAAAAACACCTCTACAATGCTGCAACTTTGACCCCTCTACGCCCTCTATTTACGGAGATACGGGCATTTGAAGTTTGACATTTTGAAAAATTTGAAATTCGTTCGCACAAGGACAATTTAGGTATCAAATTAAAGGTTGAAAAAACACCTCTACAATGCTGCAACTTTGACCCCTCTACGGCCTCTATTTACGGAGATACGGGCATTTGAAGTTTGACATTTTGAAAAATTTGAAATTCGTTCGCACAAGGACAATTTAGGTATCAAATTAAAGGTTGAAAAAACACCTCTACAATGCTGCAACTTTGACCCCTCTACGGCCTCTATTTACGGAGATACGGGCATTTGAAGTTTGACATTTTGAAAAATTTGAAATTCGTTCGCACAAGGACAATTTAGGTATCAAATTAAAGGTTGAAAAAACACCTCTACAATGCTGCAACTTTGACCCCTCTACGGCCTCTATTTACGGAGATACGGGCATTTGAAGTTTGACATTTTGAAAAATTTGAAATTCGTTCGCACAAGGACAATTTAGGTATCAAATTAAAGGTTGAAAAAACACCTCTACAATGCTGCAACTTTGACCCCTCTACGGCCTCTATTTACGGAGATACGGGCATTTGAAGTTTGACATTTTGAAAAATTTGAAATTCGTTCGCACAAGGACAATTTAGGTATCAAATTAAAGGTTGAAAAAACACCTCTACAATGCTGCAACTTTGACCCCTCTACGGCCTCTATTTACGGAGATACGGGCATTTGAAGTTTGACATTTTGAAAAATTTGAAATTCGTTCGCACAAGGACAATTTAGGTATCAAATTAAAGGTTGAATAAACACCTCTACAATGCTGCAACTTTGACCCCTCTACGGCCTCTATTTACGGAGATACGGGCATTTGAAGTTTGACATTTTGAAAAATTTGAAATTCGTTCGCACAAGGACAATTTAGGTATCAAATTAAAGGTTGAAAAAACACCTCTACAATGCTGCAACTTTGACCCCTCTACGGCCTCTATTTACGGAGATACGGGCATTTGAAGTTTGACATTTTGAAAAATTTGAAATTCGTTCGCACAAGGACAATTTAGGTATCAAATTAAAGGTTGAAAAAACACCTCTACAATGCTGCAACTTTGACCCCTCTACGGCCTCTATTTACGGAGATACGAGCATTTGAAGTTTGACATTTTGAAAAATTTGAAATTCGTTCGCACAAGGACAATTTAGGTATCAAATTAAAGGTTGAAAAAACACCTCTACAATGCTGCAACTTTGACCCCTCTACGGCCTCTATTTACGGAGATACGGGCATTTGAAGTTTGACATTTTGAAAAATTTGAAATTCGTTCGCACAAGGACAATTTAGGTATCAAATTAAAGGTTGAAAAAACACCTCTACAATGCTGCAACTTTGACCCCTCTACGGCCTCTATTTACGGAGAAACGGGCATTTGAAGTTTGACATTTTGAAAAATTTGAAATTCGTTCGCACAAGGACAATTTAGGTATCAAATTAAAGGTTGAAAAAACACCTCTACAATGCTGCAACTTTGACCCCTCTACGGCCTCTATTAACGGAGATACGAGCATTTGAAGTTTGACATTTTGAAAAATTTGAAATTCGTTCGCACAAGGACAATTTAGGTATCAAATTAAAGGTTGAAAAAACACCTCTACAATGCTGCAACTTTGACCCCTGTACGGCCTCTATTTACGGAGATACGAGCATTTGAAGTTTGACATTTTGAAAAATTTGAAATTCGTTCGCACAAGGACAATTTAGGTATCAAATTAAAGGTTGAAAAAACACCTCTACAATGCTGCAACTTTGACCCCTGTACGGCCTCTATTTACGGAGATACGAGCATTTGAAGTTTGACATTTTGAAAAATTTGAAATTCGTTCGCACAAGGACAATTTAGGTATCAAATTAAAGGTTGAAAAAACACCTCTACAATGCTGCAACTTTGATCCCTCTACGGCCTCTATTTACGGAGATACGGGCATTTGAAGTTTGATATTTTGAAAAATTTGAAATTCGTTCGCACAAGGACAATTTAGGTATCAAATTAAAGGTTGAAAAAACACCTCTACAATGCTGCAACTTTGATCCCTCTACGGCCTCTATTTACGGAGATACGGGCATTTGAAGTTTGATATTTTGAAAAATTTGAAATTCGTTCGCACAAGGACAATTTAGGTATCAAATTAAAGGTTGAAAAAACACCTCTACAATGCTGCAACTTTGACCCCTCTACGGCCTCTATTTACGGAGATACGGGCATTTGAAGTTTGACATTTTGAAAAATTTGAAATTCGTTCGCACAAGGACAATTTAGGTATCAAATTAAAGGTTGAAAAAACACCTCTACAATGCTGCAACTTTGACCCCTCTACGGCCTCTATTTACGGAGATACGGGCATTTGAAGTTTGACATTTTGAAAAATTTGAAATTCGTTCGCACAAGGACAATTTAGGTATCAAATTAAAGGTTGAAAAAACACCTCTACAATGCTGCAACTTTGACCCCTCTACGGCCTCTATTTACGGAGATACGAGCATTTGAAGTTTGACATTTTGAAAAATTTGAAATTCGTTCGCACAAGGACAATTTAGGTATCAAATTAAAGGTTGAAAAAACACCTCTACAATGCTGCAACTTTGACCCCTCTACGGCCTCTATTTACGGAGAAACGGGCATTTGAAGTTTGACATTTTGAAAAATTTGAAATTCGTTCGCACAAGGACAATTTAGGTATCAAATTAAAGGTTGAAAAAACACCTCTACAATGCTGCAACTTTGACCCCTCTACGGCCTCTATTAACGGAGATACGAGCATTTGAAGTTTGACATTTTGAAAAATTTGAAATTCGTTCGCACAAGGACAATTTAGGTATCAAATTAAAGGTTGAAAAAACACCTCTACAATGCTGCAACTTTGACCCCTGTACGGCCTCTATTTACGGAGATACGAGCATTTGAAGTTTGACATTTTGAAAAATTTGAAATTCGTTCGCACAAGGACAATTTAGGTATCAAATTAAAGGTTGAAAAAACACCTCTACAATGCTGCAACTTTGACCCCTGTACGGCCTCTATTTACGGAGATACGAGCATTTGAAGTTTGACATTTTGAAAAATTTGAAATTCGTTCGCACAAGGACAATTTAGGTATCAAATTAAAGGTTGAAAAAACACCTCTACAATGCTGCAACTTTGATCCCTCTACGGCCTCTATTTACGGAGATACGGGCATTTGAAGTTTGATATTTTGAAAAATTTGAAATTCGTTCGCACAAGGACAATTTAGGTATCAAATTAAAGGTTGAAAAAACACCTCTACAATGCTGCAACTTTGATCCCTCTACGGCCTCTATTTACGGAGATACGGGCATTTGAAGTTTGATATTTTGAAAAATTTGAAATTCGTTCGCACAAGGACAATTTAGGTATCAAATTAAAGGTTGAAAAAACACCTCTACAATGCTGCAACTTTGACCCCTCTACGGCCTCTATTTACGGAGATACGGGCATTTGAAGTTTGACATTTTGAAAAATTTGAAATTCGTTCGCACAAGGACAATTTAGGTATCAAATTAAAGGTTGAAAAAACACCTCTACAATGCTGCAACTTTGACCCCTCTACGGCCTCTATTTACGGAGATACGGGCATTTGAAGTTTGACATTTTGAAAAATTTGAAATTCGTTCGCACAAGGACAATTTAGGTATCAAATTAAAGGTTGAAAAAACACCTCTACAATGCTGCAACTTTGACCCCTCTACGGCCTCTATTTACGGAGATACGAGCATTTGAAGTTTGACATTTTGAAAAATTTGAAATTCGTTCGCACAAGGACAATTTAGGTATCAAATTAAAGGTTGAAAAAACACCTCTACAATGCTGCAACTTTGACCCCTCTACGGCCTCTATTTACGGAGATACGGGCATTTGAAGTTTGACATTTTGAAAAATTTGAAATTCGTTCGCACAAGGACAATTTAGGTATCAAATTAAAGGTTGAAAAAACACCTCTACAATGCTGCAACTTTGACCCCTCTACGGCCTCTATTTACGGAGATACGGGCATTTGAAGCTTGACATTTTGAAAAATTTGAAATTCGTTCGCACAAGGACAATTTAGGTATCAAATTAAAGGTTGAAAAAACACCTCTACAATGCTGCAACTTTGACCCCTCTACGGCCTCTATTTACGGAGATACGGGCATTTGAAGTTTGACATTTTGAAAAATTTGAAATTCGTTCGCACAAGGACAATTTAGGTATCAAATTAAAGGTTGAAAAAACACCTCTACAATGCTGCAACTTTGACCCCTCTACGGCCTCTATTTACGGAGATACGGGCATTTGAAGTTTGACATTTTGAAAAATTTGAAATTCGTTCGCACAAGGACAATTTAGGTATCAAATTAAAGGTTGAAAAAACACCTCTGCAATGCTGCAACTTTGACCCCTCTACGGCCTCTATTTACGGAGATACGAGCATTTGAAGTTTGACATTTTGAAAAATTTTAAATTCGTTCGCACAAGGACAATTTAGGTATCAAATTAAAGGTTGAAAAAACACCTCTACAATGCTGCAACTTTGACCCCTCTACGGCCTCTATTTACGGAGATACGGGCATTTGAAGTTTGACATTTTGAAAAATTTGAAATTCGTTCGCACAAGGACAATTTAGGTATCAAATTAAAGGTTGAAAAAACACCTCTACAATGCTGCAACTTTGACCCCTCTACGGCCTCTATTTACGGAGATACGGGCATTTGAAGCTTGACATTTTGAAAAATTTGAAATTCGTTCGCACAAGGACAATTTAGGTATCAAATTAAAGGTTGAAAAAACACCTCTACAATGCTGCAACTTTGACCCCTCTACGGCCTCTATTTACGGAGATACGGGCATTTGAAGTTTGACATTTTGAAAAATTTGAAATTCGTTCGCACAAGGACAATTTAGGTATCAAATTAAAGGTTGAAAAAACACCTCTACAATGCTGCAACTTTGACCCCTCTACGGCCTCTATTTACGGAGATACGGGCATTTGAAGTTTGACATTTTGAAAAATTTGAAATTCGTTCGCACAAGGACAATTTAGGTATCAAATTAAAGGTTGAAAAAACACCTCTACAATGCTGCAACTTTGACCCCTCTACGGCCTCTATTTACGGAGATACGGGCATTTGAAGCTTGACATTTTGAAAAATTTGAAATTCGTTCGCACAAGGACAATTTAGGTATCAAATTAAAGGTTGAAAAAACACCTCTACAATGCTGCAACTTTGACCCCTCTACGGCCTCTATTTACGGAGATACGGGCATTTGAAGTTTGACATTTTGAAAAATTTGAAATTCGTTCGCACAAGGACAATTTAGGTATCAAATTAAAGGTTGAAAAAACACCTCTACAATGCTGCAACTTTGACCCCTCTACGGCCTCTATTTACGGAGATACGGGCATTTGAAGTTTGACATTTTGAAAAATTTGAAATTCGTTCGCACAAGGACAATTTAGGTATCAAATTAAAGGTTGAAAAAACACCTCTGCAATGCTGCAACTTTGACCCCTCTACGGCCTCTATTTACGGAGATACGAGCATTTGAAGTTTGACATTTTGAAAAATTTTAAATTCGTTCGCACAAGGACAATTTAGGTATCAAATTAAAGGTTGAAAAAACACCTCTACAATGCTGCAACTTTGACCCCTCTACGGCCTCTATTTACGGAGATACGGGCATTTGAAGTTTGACATTTTGAAAAATTTGAAATTCGTTCGCACAAGGACAATTTAGGTATCAAATTAAAGGTTGAAAAAACACCTCTACAATGCTGCAACTTTGACCCCTCTACGGCCTCTATTTACGGAGATACGGGCATTTGAAGTTTGACATTTTGAAAAATTTGAAATTCGTTCGCACAAGGACAATTTAGGTATCAAATTAAAGGTTGAAAAAACACCTCTACAATGCTGCAACTTTGACCCCTCTACGGCCTCTATTTACGGAGATACGGGCATTTGAAGTTTGACATTTTGAAAAATTTGAAATTCGTTCGCACAAGGACAATTTAGGTATCAAATTAAAGGTTGAAAAAACACCTCTACAATGCTGCAACTTTGACCCCTCTACGGCCTCTATTTACGGAGATACGAGCATTTGAAGTTTGACATTTTGAAAAATTTTAAATTCGTTCGCACAAGGACAATTTAGGTATCAAATTAAAGGTTGAAAAAACACCTCTACAATGCTGCAACTTTGACCCCTCTACGGCCTCTATTTACGGAGATACGGGCATTTGAAGTTTGACATTTTGAAAAATTTGAAATTCGTTCGCACAAGGACAATTTAGGTATCAAATTAAAGGTTGAAAAAACACCTCTACAATGCTGCAACTTTGACCCCTCTACGGCCTCTATTTACGGAGATACGGGCATTTGAAGTTTGACATTTTGAAAAATTTGAAATTCGTTCGCACAAGGACAATTTAGGTATCAAATTAAAGGTTGAAAAAACACCTCTACAATGCTGCAACTTTGACCCCTCTACGGCCTCTATTTACGGAGATACGGGCATTTGAAGTTTGACATTTTGAAAAATTTGAAATTCGTTCGCACAAGGACAATTTAGGTATAAAATTAAAGGTTGAAAAAACACCTCTACAATGCTGCAACTTTGACCCCTCTACGGCCTCTATTTACGGAGATACGGGCATTTGAAGTTTGACATTTTGAAAAATTTGAAATTCGTTCGCACAAGGACAATTTAGGTATCAAATTAAAGGTTGAAAAAACACCTCTACAATGCTGCAACTTTGACCCCTCTACGGCCTCTATTTACGGAGATACGAGCATTTGAAGTTTGAAATTTTGAAAAATTTGAAATTCGTTCGCACAAGGACAATTTAGGTATCAAATTAAAGGTTGAAAAAAACACCTCTACAATGCTGCAACTTTGACCCCTCTACGGCCTCTATTTACGGAGATACGGGCATTTGAAGTTTGACATTTTGAAAAATTTGAAATTCGTTCGCACAAGGACAATTTAGGTATCAAATTAAAGGTTGAAAAAACACCTCTACAATGCTGCAACTTTGACCCCTCTACGGCCTCTATTTACGGAGATACGAGCATTTGAAGTTTGACATTTTGAAAAATTTGAAATTCGTTCGCACAAGGACAATTTAGGTATCAAATTAAAGGTTGAAAAAACACCTCTACAATGCTGCAACTTTGACCCCTCTACGGCCTCTATTTACGGAGATACGGGCATTTGAAGTTTGACATTTTGAAAAATTTGAAATTCGTTCGCACAAGGACAATTTAGGTATCAAATTAAAGGTTGAAAAAACACCTCTACAATGCTGCAACTTTGACCCCTCTACGGCCTCTATTTACGGAGATACGGGCATTTGAAGTTTGACATTTTGAAAAATTTGAAATTCGTTCGCACAAGGACAATTTAGGTATCAAATTAAAGGTTGAAAAAACACCTCTACAATGCTGCAACTTTGACCCCTCTACGGCCTCTATTTACGGAGATACGAGCATTTGAAGTTTGACATTTTGAAAAATTTGAAATTCGTTCGCACAAGGACAATTTAGGTATCAAATTAAAGGTTGAAAAAACACCTCTACAATGCTGCAACTTTGACCCCTCTACGGCCTCTATTTACGGAGATACGGGCATTTGAAGTTTGACATTTTGAAAAATTTGAAATTCGTTCGCACAAGGACAATTTAGGTATCAAATTAAAGGTTGAAAAAACACCTCTACAATGCTGCAACTTTGACCCCTCTACGGCCTCTATTTACGGAGATACGGGCATTTGAAGTTTGACATTTTGAAAAATTTGAAATTCGTTCGCACAAGGACAATTTAGGTATCAAATTAAAGGTTGAAAAAACACCTCTACAATGCTGCAACTTTGACCCCTCTACGGCCTCTTTTTACGGAGATACGGGCATTTGAAGTTTGACATTTTGAAAAATTTAAAATTCGTTCGCACAAGGACAATTTAGGTATCAAATTAAAGGTTGAAAAAATACCTCTACAATGCTGCAAGTTTGAACCCTCTACGGCCTCTATTAACGGAGATACGAGCATTTGAAGTTTGACATTTTGAAAAATTTGAAATTCGTTCGCACAAGGACAATTTAGGTATCAAATTAAAGGTTGAAAAAACACATCTACAATGCTGCAAGTTTGAACCCTCTACGGCCTCTATTAACGGAGATACGAGCATTTGAAGTTTGACATTTTGAAAAATTTGAAATTCGTTCGCACAAGGACAATTTAGGTATAAAATTAAAGGTTGAAAAAACACCTCTACAATGCTGCAACTTTGACCCCTGTACGGCCTCTATTTACGGAGATACGAGCATTTGAAGTTTGACATTTTGAAAAATTTGAAATTCGTTCGCACAAGGACAATTTAGGTATCAAATTAAAGGTTGAAAAAACACCTCTACAATGCTGCAACTTTGATCCCTCTACGGCCTCTATTTACGGAGATACGGGCATTTGAAGTTTGATATTTTGAAAAATTTGAAATTCGTTCGCACAAGGACAATTTAGGTATCAAATTAAAGGTTGAAAAAACACCTCAACAATGCTGCAACTTTGACCCCTCTACGGCCTCTATTTACGGAGATACGGGCATTTGAAGTTTGACATTTTGAAAAATTTGAAATTCGTTCGCACAAGGACAATTTAGGTATCAAATTAAAGGTTGAAAAAACACCTCTACAATGCTGCAACTTTGACCCCTCTACGGCCTCTATTTACGGAGATACGGGCATTTGAAGTTTGACATTTTGAAAAATTTGAAATTCGTTCGCACAAGGACAATTTAGGTATCAAATTAAAGGTTGAAAAAACACCTCTACAATGCTGCAACTTTGACCCCTCTACGGCCTCTATTTACGGAGATACGGGCATTTGAAGTTTGACATTTTGAAAAATTTGAAATTCGTTCGCACAAGGACAATTTAGGTATCAAATTAAAGGTTGAAAAAACACCTCTACAATGCTGCAACTTTGACCCCTCTACGGCCTCTATTTACGGAGATACGGGCATTTGAAGTTTGACATTTTGAAAAATTTGAAATTCGTTCGCACAAGGACAATTTAGGTATCAAATTAAAGGTTGAAAAAACACCTCTACAATGCTGCAACTTTGACCCCTCTACGGCCTCTATTTACGGAGATACGAGCATTTGAAGTTTGACATTTTGAAAAATTTGAAATTCGTTCGCACAAGGACAATTTAGGTATCAAATTAAAGGTTGAAAAAACACCTCTACAATGCTGCAACTTTGACCCCTCTACGGCCTCTATTTACGGAGATACGGGCATTTGAAGATTGACATTTTGAAAAATTTGAAATTCGTTCGCACAAGGACAATTTAGGTATCAAATTAAAGGTTGAAAAAACACCTCTACAATGCTGCAACTTTGACCCCTCTACGGCCTCTATTTACGGAGATACGGGCATTTGAAGTTTGACATTTTGAAAAATTTGAAATTCGTTCGCACAAGGACAATTTAGGTATCAAATTAAAGGTTGAAAAAACACCTCTACAATGCTGCAACTTTGACCCCTCTACGGCCTCTATTTACGGAGATACGGGCATTTGAAGTTTGACATTTTGAAAAATTTGAAATTCGTTCGCACAAGGACAATTTAGGTATCAAATTAAAGGTTGAAAAAACACCTCTACAATGCTGCAACTTTGACCCCTCTACGGCCTCTATTTACGGAGATACGGGCATTTGAAGTTTGACATTTTGAAAAATTTGAAATTCGTTCGCACAAGGACAATTTAGGTATCAAATTAAAGGTTGAAAAAACACCTCTACAATGCTGCAACTTTGACCCCTCTACGGCCTCTATTTACGGAGATACGAGCATTTGAAGTTTGACATTTTGAAAAATTTGAAATTCGTTCGCACAAGGACAATTTAGGTATCAAATTAAAGGTTGAAAAAACACCTCTACAATGCTGCAACTTTGACCCCTCTACGGCCTCTATTTACGGAGATACGGGCATTTGAAGTTTGACATTTTGAAAAATTTGAAATTCGTTCGCACAAGGACAATTTAGGTATCAAATTAAAGGTTGAAAAAACACCTCTACAATGCTGCAACTTTGACCCCTCTACGGCCTCTATTTACGGAGATACGAGCATTTGAAGTTTGACATTTTGAAAAATTTGAAATTCGTTCGCACAAGGACAATTTAGGTATCAAATTAAAGGTTGAAAAAACACCTCTACAATGCTGCAACTTTGACCCCTCTACGCCCTCTATTTACGGAGATACGGGCATTTGAAGTTTGACATTTTGAAAAATTTGAAATTCGTTCGCACAAGGACAATTTAGGTATCAAATTAAAGGTTGAAAAAACACCTCTACAATGCTGCAACTTTGACCCCTCTACGGCCTCTATTTACGGAGATACGGGCATTTGAAGTTTGACATTT